>CM061561.1:12314881-12580103 GCA_030864225.1 Capsicum baccatum var. pendulum
AACATCTAGGGAAGCTTCTGCTTCCTGGCGGTTGGTCAAGGCATTTAACCGGTTGCAACTATTCCCGACAGCTGATGTGGCACCCTTCTTAGATGGGGGTGGCGCTGTGGAATTGCCCTAAAACTTTGCACCACCAGCACTCCTCCTAGCAGATGGACAATCCCTCTGAAAGTGGCCTGACTGACCACATGAATAACATACAAGTGTGCCCAACTGACATTTCCCCGGATGATTCCTACCACAATTTTCACATCGCGGGTAAGTGCGATGCTGCTGAGCCACACTACCCTGTGACTGAGTATCTGGTGCTCTAGATCTATGAGGAGTCTGAAAGCTCTGAGTCTGTCTGTTTGCAGGGGGTCTGGGCGCTGGGGCGCTGGCTAATGACTGTGTATTATTCCAAAACCTCGTCTTCTTCGACCACCTATTTCCCCAGTTACAACTCTGCGACTGACTCTGGTGCTGGTTTGCAGATTTGACTCTCTTGGACTGTCTGTCCTTTTCTCTAGATTCAGCGATCTTTCTTTTCTTCTCTTCCACCTGCTGCATGTGGACTGTCAGTCTAGCAAAGTCTAACTCCCTATTCAACATTGCCCCCTAGCACTCAAGTACCAGGTTATCAGCAAGGCCAGATGCAAATTTCCTCATCCGGGCTCTCATATTGCTAGTCAATTCTGGTGCATAGCGGGCTAGTTGATTAAACTTCAAAGTGTACTCCTGTACACTCATACTGCCCTGCTTCAGATTCATGAACTCTTCTACTTTGGCCTCCCTCAACTCCAGAGGAAAGAATATGTCAAGGAAAGCTTCTACAAACTCACCCCAACCTATAGGCTCAGCACTCTCACCTTTTGCATCTTCCCAATCTGCATACCACTGTTTTGCAACATCCTTAAGCTGATAAGTTGTCAATTCCACTCCTTCAATCTCATCTACATGCATTAACTTAAAGATCTTTTCCATCTCATCCACAAACTCCTAGGGATCTTTCTCCACCTTTGTACCAGTGAACTTAGGTGAATTCATCTTCATGAAATGCCCGACTCTAGTAGCCTCAGATGTAATGGATGCAGACCCAACATCTTCCGATCGTTGAGCCTGGTTAGCTACCAGCTGTGTCAGTATATGGATAGACCGTCTGAACTCTGCATTTGAGATATCTCTCTGAGCAGTTGGTGGACGGTTGACATTAGTCCACGGAGCTCGAGGTGGATTGGTTGGTACTGGAGGGACTCCCGGAGTAGGGACAGGTTCTGACGTGGAAGCTCTATTACGGGTCCGCATCCCATGGGTGGGACGGAGCACATCTACCTGAGAACTCTGATCGATGTTGCGACGGGGAGGCATAGTCGTGTTTCTGAAATACAAGAGATCATTGATTAGGGGACAGTTTAGACTCAGAAGCACGAACTAAATCACAAAGAAGGGAAACATTCCTAAACGCCTAGTAGCCTCCTGTTTATAAGTGTGGCGCGCTACACAACCATAAACAGAACTCTACTCAACGCGATTTCGCAGACACCCTGGGACCATGAACCGTGCCCTGATACCAAGTTTGTCACGACCCAAGCCTAGGCCCTAGCCGTGATGAGCATCCCGAACCATGAAGGCCTGGAACACCCATTCTCTATCTGGTTATCATGAACAACGTTCATAATCATAATAAAATACGGAATTGAAACTGAGTACGGAATACATATTCAAGTTCTGCAACATTTCTGAATAATACTATCTGACATCAGTCTGCGAAATCTCTACTAAGAACACAAACATCTGTCTGAGAAGAAACTGGACAAGGCCCCCAGTAAACCAAAAACATAATAAATAAGATAATCTCTGACATTATTAGGCCTTCCGAATAATAGAAGGCTCACCACTACGAGATCAAGTCTGCAAATCCGAGAATGTCTACTGAGTAGCTGGACCCCTAGACTGTGCCTCAGGACCTGGAAGAGGGGGGGTCAGCACAAAAGTACTGGCACACGAAGCAATCCAAAAATAGTACAATGGAACATACATATATATATACATATATATATATATATATATATATATATATATATATATATATATATATTAAGTGAAAACAATTTTTCATCAAGACATCATGTATAAAACTGTTACCAAAAAATACATGGGCACTTTCTGAAAACATGTAACCTGCCTGTTCATTTCAAATCAAGATCTTTGTTTTACTTCTGAGTTAGGTGGTATTCCCTTACAAGTCTGATATTCCACGGGATGTATGGAATCCGCCATTAACTTGGAGGGGAAGCCCTCGACCCAAGTGTGCCGCAAGGGTTGGAGTGTCTGAGTTTGATACGCCACAGGATATTTAATTCAGCGCATAATAGTAGACCCAGGTCGGTAAACCATGGTTTTAGGAAATGAGTCACTTGAGCTCAAGCCCTCTTCGGGGAACCACCTAACATCTCTGTATGCCCATTTTTTTACCTTTTCTGTACATGCAAAATTCTGAATGTCTAAAATCATGAAAGTCTGAAATGTCTATTAGTCTGAGTCTGATATGGCGTTAGTCTGAATTGGTATCGTCATACCAAGACATTGCAAGTCATGATTTTTCTGAGCCATAATGTATTAAGCAAGAGCTTTCATTCAAAAGATAGTTTAGACCACCAAAACATGTAACTGATGTAACGTATTTCATACTCCGAAACTTAAAGTTCAATTCATGCAGAAATTTCATCAAACACCTTGTGGTCGAATGTCTTTAGCAAGTTCATGTATTTAAAATTGATACACATTCATTCATATATGTATATAAACTGTCAAATCGCTTTGGAGATGGTCAAAAGACCAAAACAATGATGTTAAAACATCTAAATCATAAATATATATACATAATTTAAAACCCCATTCTAAAACATAATTTTTTTTATTTTTTTTTTTTGCCCATGAGAATTTATGAAAAACCCCGTGTACCTTGTTCTCCACAAATTTTGGGTGTCTATCGAAGCCTACATCAAGAGGATTCCGAATCTGTAATTTGTTTCACGAAGGAGTTTCGGAATAATCAGACCTTCAAGCTTATTTTCTCAAACCCTAGTTGCTTCTCCTCTTATGTTCTTGAAGGATTGGATTTTGAGATTTTATAGGAGGTTTCAATTTTGTTAATAGGTCCAAATCCGTTTAGGAGTGGGTAAGGATGATTTTGGGTTTTGTAAGGACTAAATTGCACTTAAAATAACTCAAAACGGAGTGTTTTCGTCACCTAAAACCATAAGTGTGCGCCGCCCTTTGCATCGCATAGACTAATGTAGGCGCCGCATTGTGTATCGCACAACCAGTCCAGTGGCTATGTGCGATTGGTTAGGCGATGCTCTCTTCTTTTCAAAGCCATAACTTCTTGCTCGAGTGTTGGCTTTTTGCAAAATTGGTATCATTGGAAAGCTAACTCGAAGACCTACCATTTGACACATAGTAGGTTCTCTAATTCTACATATACAGAGAGTTATGGTTGATGGAAGCTGACACAATTTACAACGTCCACTAAAACATAAGTCTAAAGCTTAGAAATTACAGTCTAATACATGCATGACTTTTACGGGGCGTTACATATCTGAATCTCCAAGAGCCATGACTGCTGCTTCATCAACTTCATCATCAGCTGAGTCAAATCCCCAAGATGCTACCATTGCATAGTCATCCCTCTTTTTGGTTTTTTCTTTTAATTTCTTTTCAGACATTTCCTTTCTCAATTCTATTTCCCAGACTGGACAATATTTGATCATGTGATCTATCTTCTCACACTTGAAGCAACCACCTTGAGACATATCATTGGAATAATACCTTCTACTTGTTCTTTTCTTGTTCTGATACTTGTCTTTTTAAATTTTTTTTTAAAATTTTTTGACAAGCTTTTTATCATCCATATCTGAGTCTTCTTTGTCATATGCCTTTAATGCTAGTGACTTATCCTTCGTTCCCTCGATCTTTTTGAAGTTCTCTATCTTCTTCTCATATCTATCCACAAGAGTATCCCAAATTTTTACTGCGGAGGTACAACCTGAGATCCTATTGTATTCATCTATTCCAAGTCCACAAGTATGAATATACTTGGCTTTAGTATTCTTTCCAAGCATCGTAAAGTCAGCCTCATCATACTCATTCTTGTACTTTGATACTTCCTTCTTTTCAATATCCTTCTTCATGGGGTATTGAGGTCCATCGATAATTATATTCCCTAGTTCGTAGTCCATAGCCTGAAGGTAATCTTTCATCCATTATTTCCGTCCTAAGTAGTATTGTCCCTTGAACAACGAAGGACTATTGATGTCGTTTCCTTCATATTATCCAGTAGGTGGTGTATAATTCATCTTGGATCTTATCTTAAGGTGTTAAACTTCACAAGATAACCCGCTCTGATACCACTTGTTAAGAATTTGTGCCCTCCAGATTTTCTTATTTTTGCTTAAATTTTACTTATCAATGGAACGTGTTGCCTGACGTGTTCCACTAACGTGTTTCAGGGAAGCAGTAAACATAAGGTAACACAATGATTTTTACGTGGAAAACACCTAGCTCAAAAGGTGTAAAAAAAACATGACTTGCAACTCTACAGGATTTAACCCCAACTTCACTAGAAAACTCTGAGCCTCAACAACGACTGATTACAAAACTCTTGTAACCAATAAATAGGAATTATAAACTCGTAACTCAGCAACAAGGAATTATAAAATCTAATCCCTATAACTCAATAACTAGGAATAATAAACTCTAATTCCAAACTACACACACACCTCCCAAGGTATGCGTTTTCAAAGTCTCTGAGTTTTCCCCAACTCGAAGACTAACTCCTAATTCATTTTATAACACACTGAAACTAATATTACATCAATAGCCCAAACACCATGAACAACCCAAAAAATCAAAGATAAAACTCTTAGCTAGATTCTAAACTTAGGAAAAGGTTTTTCAATGTATTTCTTCAGTGATTGAGTAGCACTTCGTGAATTCAATCTGTCGATTGTGCTTTTATATGTTGTAAGTGCATGAATTATTCTGGCTGTTTCATGTTCTAAGTAAGCACAATTCTCCAAAGATTCATTATTTATTTAAAACTCAAACTTTAATTAGAACTCTCATTGCATAGAGTTCTATTTCAAATGAGACTCCTTCTTCAATTCCAATTCTTGTCTCCTTAGTGTTGTAGCAAAACTTCAAATCTTTTGAATTATTCAATTTTTAGAATCTTTCTCCTTCCACACATTGGACTCTGAAGGAAATGCTTAGAAGTGAAACTCCTTATTCACATAAGACTCCTTTTTCAACTCAACTTGCTTTCCCTTAACATAAAGTGTTTGAATCAAATTCAACTTGTTTTATTCATATTTTCATTCATCAAAATTTCAAGGTTCCAACAAATTCCCCCTTTTTGATGATGACAAATCTTTTGTCTTTGTGTATTAAAACATCTTCACCTATTGGCACTAAAGCTTAAAACACTAGAATGAAACAAATTAGTCAACGGGTTATAAACAATGCATCTTCCCCCTCTTGGCATCATCAAAAACTATTTCAATGCAATAATATACTAGCCAAAGTGATTTGTTATGCTATTCATGACCACTGGGGTAATCACCAAAACAATCAGAAAAAAAACTTTAGCCAACATAGTAATGTATTAAAGAGAGCAAAAATATGAGTCAATTTGTCAAAGATAACCATTCCATTTAATTGTCAAAGAATGTTCCTCATTAAAACTAAGCTAGTACTGAACAGGGAAAAACAACTTAACATTAATGAAAAAAGAATACGGTATAAAAATGGGACATGGCTAAGGATACAATTAGTGAAAAACTGATGAGGAAGGTGGAAGAGGTGATATCAACTATGTCAATTGAGAAAATTTCTTCAACATTTTCATCCCTCCATCAATCAAGGTAAAGATTCAAAGTCATGATCCTGTCCTTACAAACCTCTTATTACACTTCATGACTATCTTATGCAGCTTCTAGTTCAGATTTTTATCAGCTAAATCCTCTCCTTTTTTTTTAAATAAGTATTATCTCTGCTTATTGAAACAGGTAGAGAAACATGATTCATTTGTTCAAGAACATCCATTATTTGTTTTTATATAAGTTAAACCTGAACTAGGATTGAGAAGTCCCCAAATATAGCCAATTAGGAACTAAAAGGGAGAACATGTCCCTTTTCATTCTTAAGAAACATATGCTGCATGTGATTGATGATCAAATTTGGCAAATATAAGATCCAAAAACTGATATTTTGGCTGAGAGAGGAGAAGGAATTTCTGGGGTAGGATTGACATATTTGTGCACAACCATTTGGAGAGAATCAAAGAAAGTTTGGTCAACCAATTCGTCAGCTTTATAAGACAAGGTTAAAATGAAGTAAGAGAAATTGAACAAGTGTGCTCAACTGTTTCAACTTAGACAGCCTATACTTATGTCAGTGAAGAACATACCTGCTAAGAAGAACTTTGTGGTCACAATTTCTTTCTTGTACCTAATTTTCTGCATAATCTAATACAAAATTAGGTTAGAAAAGTTAAAAATCTGGAATTGGGACACACAACTAAATGTGCAAGACTAAATAGAATAACTTTTTATCTCATAAAATTAAGTAAAAAATAATTATTCTAGTCAATCATTGGGGGAAGTTCATGCAATTTTAATCATCACTAAGTCTAATCTATTCCTTTCAAAATGCTCTCTACTTAGTGCCTTTGGTTCTTACATAGTCAACATTTTTATAGCCATCAAGAGTGAAATTGCTTTCCTTTGGATACCATACCCTCAAGCCATTGATTTCCATGGGATATCTCAAAATCCTTTTGACAACACCAATTCTTATAAACTACCAATAAAATTACCAGCAACTTGTGTTAGTTTTATTGACGCATCCATTTCCTTATTTGTTGTTCCCCCAGTCAATATTCAATCAGTCTGAACAATAGTTAGACCAGGTAATACAATATGTTCCTGTGCATGATCATCGATTTCATTGTCATCCTTCTTTTTCATTTTTTGAAGCCACCTTTTCTTCCCCCTTACACGAGCACTACAAATCTGGCCATCTTTCAAATGATCCATTTTCCCTTTAAATGTGGTGAGTGAAAGAAACTTTATTTTCTTCTAGCCTTATTCCTTGAGCAAGCTTTATCCATGTACAAATTTTGCTTGCCTCCTTTCTCTCTCACCTGCAAAATAAATTAGGGGTTAAATTTAGGCACCCAGACAAGATTGGATCCTTTCTTATGAGTAAATGGATGAATCAAATTTCTTTTAGCCCATGCAGGCAATTTTTTATGTGACCTATTTCTCTGACCAGGTTTACTATCCTTTTCTTGGTCTGAAATAGTTTATTTGCCAGATTTAGATTGTTATATCTGCTTTTGGCATCAACTGAATATTCAGTGGTTGGATGTCCAAGGTTACCACAAATATAACATAAATCTTTAGGAACATCAAAATTTTTGTGGAATCCTAATCCTGCCTTTTCACTGTAATTTCTTTCCCCTAAATTGTGGATAATTCTAGAGGAGTTTGTCCACCTATTTGCTCTTTCAAGATCAAGTTTTACAGTAGAAACTTCTTGACTCAACTTATTCATTTTTTATGTTAGATCATGACATTCTTGTTTGTATCTAACTATCTCAAGTTCAGCATTTTCTTGATCTTTACTCATGACCTTTTTTCCCGTTTTAGAGAGTGTCAATTTTAGAACTTCAGATTAAGATCATTTTTTGAAGAATCAAGTTGCTCAACATGTTTCTTGTCAGTGCAGTTTTCCTGTTCGACAATGTTCTTGCAAGCTTCTAAATCAATAAAATCAAATTTGATGCTTGCAAGACTATTGAACAGCTCATCCCTATCACAAGTTGATTCTTGGAAGTCGCCAATTAGTGCACTCATCAATGGAATAAGTTTTATTTTAGAAATCAAATGCAACTTTTCTTTAAGTTCAAGTATACTTACCTCAGAAATATCATCTTCTTCCTCCAATTCAGAATTTCCAAGAGCCATGAGTTCTACTTCATCAACTTCATCATCAACTGAGTCACATCCTCAAGATGCTACCATTGCATATTCTTTCCTCTTTTTGGTTTTTTCTTTAAATTCCTTTTCAGAAATTTCCCTTCTCGATTCTATTTCCCAGACTGGATACTCTTCGATCATGTGATGTATCTTCTCACACTTGAAGCAACCACCTTGAGACTTATCATTGGAACAACACCTTGTATTTGTTCCTTTCTTATTTTGACGCTTGTCTTTCTTAATTTTTTTTTAAAGTTCTTGACAGGTTTTTTATCATCCATATGTGATTCTTCTTTGTCAGATGCCTTTAATGCTGCTGACTTATCCTTCATTCCCTCATTCTTTTTTGAAGTTATTTATATTCTTCTCATATATATCCACGAGAGTATCCCAATTTTTTTTATGGAGGTACAACCTGAGATCCTATTGTATTCATCTATTCCAAGTCCACAAGTAAGTATATACTTGGCTTTAGCATTCTTTCCAAGCATCAAAAAGTCATCCTCATCATATTCATTATTGTCCTTTAATACTTCCTCCTTTCCAACATCTTTCTTCATTGGGTATTGAGGTCCATCGATAATTATATTCCATACTTCGTAGTCCACATCCTGAAGGAAATCGTCATCCTTTCTTTCCATCCTAAGTAGTATGGTCCCTTGAATAATGGAGGCCTATTGATGTCTTGTCCTTCGAAGTACACAGTAGGTGGTGTAGAATTTATGTTGGATCTTATCTTAAAGGGTTAACCTTCACAAGATTACCCGCTCTGATACCACTTTTTAAGGATTTGTGCCCTACTGATTTTCTTATTTTCGCCTAACTTTTGCTTATCGATGAAACGTGTTGCCTGACGTGTTCCACTAACGTGTTTCAAGGAAGAAGTAAACATAAAGTAAAGAACACAATGATTTTTACGTGGAAAACACCTAGCTCAAAAGGAGTAATAAACCATGACCTGCACCTCTACAGGATTTAACCCCAACTTCACTAAAAAACTCTGAGCCTCAACAACGACTGATTACAAAACTCTTGTAACCAACAAATAT
Organism: Capsicum baccatum var. pendulum; assembly: GCA_030864225.1. Taxonomy (NCBI): domain Eukaryota; kingdom Viridiplantae; phylum Streptophyta; class Magnoliopsida; order Solanales; family Solanaceae; genus Capsicum; species Capsicum baccatum. Next base: position 12,323,952 of record CM061561.1, read on the forward strand.
GAATTATAAACTCTAATTCCTATAACTAAACAACTAGAAATTGTAAACTCTAATCTCTATAACTCAATAACTTGGAATTATAAACTCTAATTCCTAACTACACACACACCTCCCAAGGTATGCGTTCTAATAGTCTCTGACTTTTCCCCAACTCGAAGATCATCTCCTAATTCAGCTTATAACACACTGAAACTAATATTACATCAATAGCTCAAACACAATGAACAACTCTAAAAATCAAAGATAAAATTCTTAGCAGGATTCTATACTTAGGACCAGGTTTGTCAATGTGTTTCTTCAGTGATTGAGTAGAACTTCATGAGGTCAATCTGTCGATTGTACTTTTCTGCTCTGTAAGTGCGTGCATTATTCTGGCTGTTGGATATTCTATTTAAGCACAACTCTCCAAAGAGTCATTCCTTATTTCAAACTTCAACTTTAATTAGAACTCTCATTGCATAGAGTTCTACTTCAAGTGATACTCCTTCCTCAATTCCAACTCTTGTCTCCTTAGTGTTGTAGTAAAACTCCAACTCTTTTGAATTCTTCAATTTTCAGAATCTTTCTCCTTCCACACATTGGACACTTAAAGATATGCTTAGAAGTGAAAATCGTTCTTCACATAGGACTCCTTTTTCAACTCAACCTGCTTTCCCTTATCATCAAGTGTTTGTATCAAATTCATCTATTTCATTCATATTGTCATTCATCAAAACATCAAGGTTCCCACAACTAAAATGGAAAAAAGTACTGTAATATTGACTCCTAGTCTCCTTGAAGTCTCTAAGTATACCTCCACTATTGTCTAACCAAGAAGATGATCAATTCAATTGAGAAAAACTAGGTTTGGGGTTGTTATGGATCCAACGTGGCTTGACCAACCTGCTTTTGCTAGATTGGATCAATCGCCTTCTTGGTTGGACACTAATGGAGGTATATTTTGTGAATTCAATGAGACGACGAGTAAAAATTACTATTTTCTCTAGACCACTATCCATCTGCTAAATAAGAATCGACCTTCATGGTTCAAGCATTTCGGTTGATGCCCATTAGATGAAGTAATTATTTTCTCCGTTTACACCTTTTTTTAACTTGAACTGTTGCAGGTGGACATTTACCTGTGTTTTTTAAAACTCCTCCGGTTAGCTCCCTCCCCCCCTCCCTCCAAAGTCAACTACTTAACAGGAGGAGCCCTAAAAGTTGCACAAAAGTCCAAAGCGTTCAAGCATATCTCCCTCTTACTAGTAACAAACTTTGGATCCCAAGAAAGATCTCAAAATTTGAAGAACTGGAAACTTTTTGTCCCGTTTGTTTGTTTCCATTACTTCATGATTTGGCATTAATATTATTGTGGTTTGGTTGTTACGTAATTTGTTGTTGTTACTATTTGTAACGCCCCAAAAATTGTTTCTGGAGTGCCACACGGTACTTGAGGCTACGAGTATCCCCAAGCTAACCGTTTGAGCCATTTTTATTCAGTTCAACATGAATCAATGGGGTTTCCATAAATAAACCTCAAATATCAACAGAGTAATCAACACCGAAGAATAAAAGAATTTCAGAAAGATAACAAAATATGACTTTTTAGTCAACTCCCAACATCTATACTAGTCTGACAAGCCTCTAAGAAAAAAAGTAAAAACAGCAAGTTGTTGAGACATGCCCCAACTAAATCATACTTAGTTATCAAATGTCAACAATTCCGTTAAAGGAACATTAGACATCATGTCCTCAGAACATGAGGACTCACCACCAAAGAGGATGTAGAACAGTATGCCTGAAGAATCACTGTCGAACCTGGAACTGAGCACCTGAACCTACATTCCAAGAAAATTCAGCCCATATCAAAAGATGTGGGTTAGTGCCATGGAAAGGAACCAAGTATATGGGGGTGTATGCAGCTGTATAAACATCATCATCATAAATATTTATAAGAAATATGCAATATGTATGAAAGACTCACATAGCCCGAAGAAAATTATATAATCATGAGAGGATTGTCACGACCCGAACCTAGGCCCTAGCCGTGACGAGCATCCCGAACCATGAAGGCCCGGAACACCCATTCTATATCTGGTTATCATGCACAACATTCGTAATCATAATAAAATGCGGAATATAACTGAGTACGGAAAACATGGTCAAGTATTTCTGAATAATACTATTTGACATCAGTCTGCGAAATCTCTACTAAGAACATAAACATTTGTCTGGAAAAGAAACTGGGACAAGGCCCCCAGTAGACCAAAAACTTAGTAAGTATGATAATGGCTTACATAATTAGGCCTTCCGAATAATAGAAGGCTCACCACTGTAAATCAAGTCAGCAACTCCGAGAATATCTACTGAGTAGCTGGACCCCTAGACTGTGCCTCAGGACCTGGAAGGTGGGGGGGGGGGGGGGGTCAGTACAAAAGTACTGGCACGCGAAGCACTCCAAAAATAGCATAATAGAACATATATATATACATATAATAAGTGAAAGTAAATTTTTCATCAAAACATCATGTATAAAACTGTTTCTGAAAAATACATGGGCACTTTCTGAAAACATGCAACCTGTCTGTTCATTTCAAATCATGATCTGTGTTTTACTTCTGAGTTAGGCGGTGTTCCCCTACAAGTCTGAATATTCCACGGGCTGTATGGAATCCGCCATTGAATCGGCGGGGAAGCCCCCAACCCAAGTGTGCCGCAAGGGTTGGCGTGTCTGAGTCTGGTACGCCACAGGACATTTAAGTCAGCCCATAATAGTATACCCGGGTCGGCAAACCACGGTTTTAGGCAATGAGTCGCTTGAACTCAAGCCCTCTTTGGGGGACCACCTAACATCTCTGTATGCCCATTTTTAACCTTTTCTGTACATGCAACATTCTGAATGTCTAAAATCATGAAAGTCTGAAATGTCTGTTAGTCTGAGGCTGATATGGCATTAGTCTGAATTGGTATCGTCATACCAAGACTTGCAAGTCCTACTTCTCAGCCATAATGTATTAAGCAAGTGCTTTCATTCAAAACATAGTTTAGACCACCAAAACATGTAATTTGCATCAAAGATGTAATGTTCCAAAACTCAAGTCAAATCCATGCAAAACTTTCATCAAACATATGGTTGTCGTGTGTATTTTTGCAAAACCATGCATTCTTTCATTGCATGCATATTCAACATTTACAAGCCTCTCTTTCGTGTTCAAAACATTGTATATTACGTGAAACATGGAAAAATTTACATTAAGAGAGGGGTTTCATGAAAACCATGCGTTCAATTCATATTTCAGGTCAAAAACATATATACATATAAATATAATTTTCAAATCACTTTGGGGGAAAGCAAAAAGGCCAAAACAATATCATTAAAGCTTCTAAAACATGAGTATGTACATGAATTCGAAAACCCAATTCTTAAAACATGATTTCTATGCCCATGAGAATTTAGGAAAACCCCGCGTACCTTGTTCTCCACGAATTTTTGGTGTCTATCGAATCCTACATCGAGAGGATTCCGAATATGTAATTTGTTTCACGAAGAAGTTTCGGAATGATCGGTCCTTCAAGCTTATTTTCTCAAACCCTAGTTGCTCCTTCTCTTAAGTTCTTAAAGGATTAGATTTTGGGATTTTATAGGAGGCTTCAATGTTGTTAATAGGCCCAAATCCGTTTAGGAGTGGGTAAGGACGATTATGGGTTTTGTAAGGACTAACTTGCACTTAAAGTAACTCAAAACGGAGTGTTTTCGTCACCTGAAACCATAGGTATGCGCCGCCCTTTGCATCGCATAGACTAGGATAGGCGCCGCCCTTTTCATTGCGCAAATTTACATAGGCGCCGCCCTATGAATCGCCTATATTTGCATAGGCGCCGCCCTAGGCATCGCCTATATGTGCGTAGGCGACACAATCAACTTTGAAAGGCCATAACTTCTTCACTAGGTGTCCGTTTTAGGTGAATTTGGTATCGTTGGAAAGATTATTCAAATATCTACAATTCGGTATATAGTAGGCTACCCAGTTCATCATGTACAACGAGTTATGGCAATATAATTTGACACAAATTACAACGTCCACTAAAACTTAATCGATCGAAATAGTTTTAACTCGTCCTTGAGTTGAAGGACATCTATGGTCTAAATTCATGCTCAAATGGATTCACATACTACAAACTTGATTACCATGCCAAATTGGCATAGGATTTAAGGCTCTGGGATTATCAATGCATCAGAGTCATATTTTTTTATTCTAGCCCAAAATGCGGGGTGTTACATTATCCCCCCCTTGGGATCATTCGTCCCCGAATGATGGATTGGAAATGTTGAAGCTCAAAGGTATAGAATGATGCTGACATGATGTGTCTTCTAAGAAAGTATATAACTAAGTATATAACTGGTCTGAGACATTTAAACTTCTATCACAAAACTGAATTCTGAGTTGGCTTGCCCTTACTTGCTTCAAGATGCTGATTCATGCTAAGAGTTTAGGATTCCCTTGAAGTGTTCATGATCCAATCATACATATTGAATTGAGAAGTGATAACTTATGCAATTACGAATCATGAGGCATCAAGACTTAGATCGTACCAGGGTATTATACTAACTGGGCTAAAATACTTGGAAGTATTTGAGATTAAGCACTGAACACTTTGTCACGACTAAATAGCTGAATCTGAAACATGATGCTTTGACTGAACTGAATTCGCAATCTTAGGATGAAATATATTGGGATGGTCATAAGCATGAGACTTCGGATAGCAGGATTGGGTGAAAAGGTGGAAAACCACCGTAACTTGTCTGTCTGACTGTTAAACTGAAATACACTGGAAACTTATATTCAACTGGAGTATCTCTTCAACACTCTGTCTAAAGAAATTCTAGTGGCATTATGGAGCAAAAGATCTTGGACAATGCAACTTCTTGTTTTTTTTCAAGCTTAGCACACTTCTTTAATACTCCCTTAACTATACTATTTCCCTTAAATACCATATTCATTCCATTCAACTTATAACTCTCATATGGGCATTGATAGCTCTTTCTACAATGTCTATAGTAGCTTAAATCCTTTCACTGCGATCAAGCCTAACTCGAAATCACAAAAATACATGTCATACCATGATACTAGTCTAAACAATATGATTCAATCATCCACATCCTTTTAAAGTTCACACCCTAAGCATATCATGTCTTCCTACATTAATGACTAACTCTGATCCCTTACTATAGATTCACTAGTGCATATTGCGTTCCTTCACTAAAATCCCAACATGTCATTCAAGCCTATCTTTATAACCTCATATGAACTTCAAGGCAAACACCCATGAAGAAACACTTCACATATTCTCTAAACCACTATTAATATAACTCCCACGCGCTACCCCAAGAACATACCCATACAAATTTCCACTAAAACTCACATATATCAAAACTTGGCCCCAGATCTTACTGCACACTTATGGTCTTATCTAAAACAAGCATACTATAAAGCGGGAATACATGAGTCATGAGCTACATGACCTCAATTTGGAGTTCATAACTTATGGAATGGGATTCCGACTACTGAATGAACTGAGACTTCTCATTTTGGAACTTGAAGAGTACATGATTCTCTATCATAAGCATGAACATGAATTTTGATCATTGGACTGAAACGTAAGGCATGAGTAGATATTGGGATAACTGGAAAAAAAATACTAAGATAAGAATGGGTTAAGTCTTACCCTCACTTTCTAACGTTCTAAATCATACTGCATCACTACTAGAATCTGAGAGCGTTACTTGATCATTTGTTCAGTCATCTCCCCCTTAGCTTCAGGTCATCATCTAGAGTTTGGGAGATCCTTTACCAGATTCTAACTGAAGTACACTTACTACACTCTAGGGTCTGAAAAAAAAAATATAACAATACATGCATATGATAAAACTTAGCCCGAATGACTACCTTCCGGGATATCACCAAGCCTTTGATGAACCATATATCTTTCGATAGAGCATACCAACTATTTCGACTCCAAACTTATATCCCTCTACTATGAGAATCAACATCACTGCAAAAGGCCCAACACTATCAATCAAAACACCTTAACATGGCTATTTAGATCACCATATACCATCTAACTAGTCTTTCTCCACTTAACAATTCAATGGTACCACTAGCCACGCACAACAAGTAATAGCCTTAGAAAAATGCCACATCCTCATGTCACCTTAGGCATACTTCTACATCATACATGCAATATCATACACCACTACGAATCAAATAAACTTACTCTATTGCATGCACCGTTTAAGTCTATTAGATCACTTCTATACAACTAGTATTCATTAACCAAGAAATCTTCACATCCACCTTCATGGACATCAACTGTTCAAACTTAATATCTAGTGCTATGCATGATTTACAACCCAACCTTACACGAAATTTTCACTTAGAAACTATGAAATAACCATCACGAAACACTAATGCACTAGAACTTCATAACCACAATAACCGATCATGACCTAACGGTTTTCCTTATCATAATCCATTAGTATGTACTATTTCAGCACATCAAGCCTACTAATTTAATCCCACAAAACATGCATCATCAAACTCGTGCCACTATTTACCACCACACCATTTAAATTCAAGCCTATAGTTTAGTATCAATCATTTACCACCAATGAAGAATGCAACATAATATAAATATACTAATCCATCGAATTGGGATATTCTACCCCAATATCTCAAAAATCTACTACATACCTTCTCACAAGTAGCACTAGTTTACAACTACCAATGAAAAGAGGGTCAAGGGGGTTAAAACCTCATAATAGGCATGGTCAACCTTATCCTTATATTATTACCCCATACAATCTTTTCTACTTATACGGATTTCTCACCACATACATTTAGACTACCTTCAATTTCCACTACAACCATGAGTCTATAATTATAACTTAATGGCTAATATAACCATTTTCACACATCAAGCAACCGACAAGTCACCCTGACTAACAACTCCTTCTCTACCTTCTACTAATCACACACAAAGACGTATCAATTCATTACCAACTCAATCTCATGCAAATAAATTCAGCTATACATATATTAAACCAACACAAAATCAACAAGTTTGACGACAAGTTGCTAGTGAATCGAAAAAGGCCTCACACGGCTTCACTAGACTTTCATTTTTATTTTTTTTTTAAAAAGACCATGATAACAAGATTACATGATACAAGAGATAGAAAATTGACACATAATTTTTAATGGTCTAAGAATATACATCTTATTCTGTATAAATAAAAATCTGAGTAAAACACTTCCCCCGTGGAATACCATACCATCCACACGTGCTACTAGCTACCACACTAGTTTATCAGTATAAAGGGGTAAATCACCCTCACTCTCACTCATAACTTTGTGACTTTATATCACCAACTTCTTGGTCTAATTTCATTACCAATAGGTCATGAAAACAAAACTTTGACTCATACTACTATTTGGGTCGAAAAACAGTTCCAATATTCTACTACACATCATCCCCCTTTAAGCAAAACATCTGCAACATAAATTTCTGAAAAGGGCCGAATATACTCAATACAGAAGGCTGAGAAGCATGATTTCGTCAAGATCAATGTCTACATCGGAATCAATACACATTAAAGCACTAACGGACTCTTCTCAAGTCCTTGCACAAATTTTAAATCTTATATGGTTCAATCAGAAAGGACCATACCATTTAGATTCTAAACTTCTACACTTGCATCACCTCAATAATAAGACATATCTGAGGACATTAGAGTAAGGAAAGAATTTGGGATGACTTTTTACTTTCATATGGGCGACATCATAGCACGAATTAGAGTATGAAAGAGGAACATACTAACTCTATTGCACGAACTAGAACATGAAGAAAGAGAGATATTCCTAACGCCTAGTAGCTTCCTGCTTATAAGTATGGCGCGCTACACACCCATAAACAAGACTCTACCCGATGCGATTTCGCAGACACCCTGGGACCATGAACCTGGCTCTGATACCAAGTTTTTCACGACCCAAACCTAGGCCCTAGCCGTGACGAGCATCCCAAACCATGAAGGCCCGGAACACCCATTCTATATCTGGTTATCATGCACAACATTCGTAATCATAATAAAATGCGGAATATAACTGAGTACGGAAAACATGGTCAAGTATTTTTGAATAATACTATTTGAGATCAGTCTGCAAAATCTCTACTAAGAACATAAACATTTTTCTGGAAAGAAACTGGGACAAGGCCCCCCGTAGATCAAAAACGTAGTAAGTAACATAATGGCTGACATAATTAGGCCTTCCGAATGATAGAAGGCTCACCACTGTAAATCAAGTCTGCAACTCCAAGAATATCTACTGAGTAGCTGGACCCCTAGACTGTGCCTCAGGACCTGGAAGGTGAAGGGGGGTCAGCAGAAAAGTACTGGCACACGAAGCACTCCAAAAATAGCATAATAGAACATACATATATATACATATAATAAGTGAAAGCAAATTTTTCATCAAGACATCATGTATAAAACTGTTTCTGAAAAATACATGGGCACTTTTTGAAAACATGCAACCTGTCTGTTCATTTCAAATCATGATCTGTGTTTTACTTCTGAGTTAGGTGGTGTTCCCCTACAAGTCTGAATATTCCACGGGCTGTATGGAATTCGCCATTGACTCGGCGGGGAAGCCCCCAACCCAAGTGTGCCACAAGGGTTGGAGTGTCTGAGTCTGAGCCACAGGACATTTAAGTCAGCACATAATAGTATACCCGGGTCGGCAAACCACGGTTTTAGGCAATGAGTCGCTTGAACTCAAGCCCTCTTTGGGGGACCACCTAACATCTCTGTATGCCCATTTTTTTTACCTTTTCTGTACATGCAACATTATGAATGTCTAAAATCATGAAAGTCTGAAATGTCTGTTAGTCTGAGTCTGATATGGCATTAGTCTGAATTGGTATCGTCATACCAAGACTTGCAAGTCCTACTTCTGAGCCATAATGTATTAAGCAAGAGCTTTCATTCAAAACATAGTTTAGACCACAAAAACATGTAATTTGCATCAAAGATGTCATGTTCCGAAACTCAAGTCAAATCCATGCAAAACTTTCATCAAACATATGGTGGTCGTGTGTATTTTGGCAAAACCATGCATTCTTTTATTACATGCATATTAAACATTTACAAGCCTCTCTTTCGTGTTCAAAACATTGTATATTACGTGAAACATGGAAAAATTTACATTAAGAGAGGGGTTTCATGAAAACCATGCGTTCAATTCATATTTCAGGTCAAACACATATATACATATACATATAATTTTCAAATCACTTTGGGGGAAAGCAAAAAGGCCAAAACAATATCATTAAATCTTCTTAAACATGAGTATGTACATGAATTCGAAAATCCAATTCTTAAAACATGATTTCAATGCCCATGAGAATTTAGGAAAACCCCGCGTACCTTGTTCTCCACGAATTTTTGGTGTCTATCAAAGCCTACGTCGAGAGGATTCCGAATCTGTAATTTGTTTCACGAAGAAGTTTCGGAATGATCGGTCCTTCAAGCTTATTTTCTCAAACCCTAGTTGCTCCTTCTCTTAAGTTCTTGAAGGATTAGATTTTGGGATTTTATAGGAGGCTTCAATGTTGTTAATAGGCCCAAATCCTTTTATGAGTGGGTAAGGACGATTTTGGGTTTTGTAAGGACTAACTTGCACTTAAAGTAACTCAAAACGGAGTGTTTTCGTCACTTGAAACCATAGGTATGCGCCGCCCTTTGCATCGCATAGACTAGGATAGGCGCCGCCCTTTGCATTGCCTAAATTTACATAGGCGCCGCCCTATGCATCGCCTATATTTGCATAGGCGCCGCCCTAGGCATCGCCTATATGTGCGTAGGCGACACAGTCAACTTTGAAAGGCCATAACTTCTTCACCGGGTGTCCGTTTTAGGCGAATTTGGTATCGTTGGAAAGCGTATTCAGTTATCTACAATTTGGTATATAGTAGGCCACCCAGTTCATCATATACAACGACTTATGGTCAATAGAATTTGACACAAATTACAACATCCACTAAAACTTAATCGATCGAAATATTTTTAACTCGTCCTTGAGTTGACGGACTTCTATGGTCTAAATTCATGCTCAAATGGATTCACATACTACAAACTTGATTAACATGCCAAATTGGCATAGGATTTAAGGCTCTGGGATTATCAACGCATCAGAGTCATATTTTTTTATTCTAGCCCAAAATGCGGGGTGTTACAAGGATGAAATAAGTACAATAACACATGTGACTCATCATATAATTTGACATCACTTCCAGTTCATCAAGAATATCAATACTCATAATGTAAATATCATTTAAATCTTTCAAAAGAATAACTTTCACAATTCCACTTTCAAATCACTTCACCATTCACCATAGACACAAGGAAACACACACACTGGGAGATCCTATAACCGACATAAACCATGTGAGATACATGGAGTCCAACGTACAACCCACGTTGGGGAGATCCATCCTGTCCTTGCCATCGGAGTAGGACTATTGATGTCAAATCCACACAAACTAGTGATCACTATTTAAATCAGCCTCAAGCTTAATCCTACGGGGGCACGTAGTTCTAGGAAAGTAAGGTCGCTTTATACCTCCCACTCGGTGCTAAAGATTTCTCTCGGACATAGATCAAGTCATTTCAAAGACAATCCACAACAAAATATTTTCAGTAATATATAAATATACATCGGGAGCCATCATACTTCCAATCTATCAAAATCAGCAACGTTGTGGATTTCTTTCACACTCGAGTTCAAAACAGCTCCATTAAGACCAAAAGGTCAAATCATTCAATATATCTCAAATATTCGACATCAACGTACTTATAACACACACTTTCTTGAAAAAACACAATTTTCAATGGGGATTCAGGACCCAAATATCAAAATCATGATAAGTATTGTTCATGATTTATGCTTTATATCTCCACACATATAAATTCATCTTTCAAAAGCATAAACATCAAGATTTCTTAATAATCATTATAAGATATGGGTTCATGATTCAAATTCGTAAAAATCAAATAAAAATCATGCCTTTGTAAAGAAAATTACTTTTGGGCACAAGAACGAAAGAGTGTTCTTGTTGAAAAACCCCACATACCTTGAATGATGAACTTTAGATCGATACTCATTTTTGAGATATTAATTGTCCCTTTGAATGATAGTTCTTGGAGTTCTTGAACTATGAACTTGGAATCTTGAATAAATTTGCAGAATTCATGGTGAACTTTGGAGGTTATTGAAGTTGGATGTAGGAGCTTAGGGTTTTCTTTTTGAGGGAATTTGATGAAATATAACATATAATGCTTCTAATAGGTTTTAATATATGGTTTGGATGGATTTTGGGTAAGGGGAATGACAAAAACGCCCCTAAAAATCAAATTATTCTCGAATCTGTCCTTCGGTGGACTGTTTTGATAGTCTGAAGTAGATCAACCATAAGGTTTTACTTCGATATCCATATTGGATGAAACCAATTTCATTAGAAATAGGACTCTCATATCTTTCCATTGATATATAGTATCTCACCTAGATCACTGTGTACGAGGAGTTATAGTTGACCCAAAAATTCACTTTTGATAGGCTGAAGTAGATCGACCATAACCTTTTGTTCTGATAGACAAATTGGATGAAACCAATTTCATTGTAAAGAGGACTCACAGAGCTTTCCATTGATATAGAGTAGATAACCCAGATCATTCTGTACAAGGAGTGATGATCATTTAAAGTTGGAGTAAAAATGCGCCAGGCCTCAGTACTTTTTCCTGCATGTTTTACTGTTCACTACTATTCACGGTTCGATCAGAATGTTCATAACTCGTCGCTCTGGTGTCCGTTTTGGATGATCCACATATCATTGGAAATCTTATTCGATACTATACGCAATGGTGGGTCATAATCTAAGACATTCTGCACACAAAATTTATAATTTATTCTAGAAGATAGAACCCAACACGTAAATTTCCCGGGGTATTACACTATTCCTTTTCTGTAAGCTCTACTGGTTTTCGTATTAGTTCCTATGTTTTCTTCATTGTATTCTGGTTAAAAAGAAACACTGGAAGAAGTTCAAAAAAGAGGTTATTGCAGCGCTGATTGGAGCAACTATCTACCACACATGGAGGGCAAGGAACTGGAAGTTATTACAGAAGAAAAGCTTGATAACAGTTGAAGTGATTAGGCAGATAAAAGAGGATATAGTACATATAATAGAAATATTAAATACACCAAATTCTTAATACTTGATGTATTTTTCCTTTTTTTTTCCATAGATACTGATGGAAGTGTAAATAGACTACTTGAGGCTTACCCTTAGTACTGCTTGAGACGGTTAAAGGGTAAGGACTCTCTAGGTGTATTATTTTGTTGGTTAATGGTACTTTATATGGTTACCAAAAAAAAAGTTCACAACTTTGAAGCATAAGGTAGATAATAATTTTTAAATTATAATAGATTCCATTTTTGAATTAGAGTATTGAAATAGCGGTAAAGTTGTTGTCATGTGACCTAAAGTTCAAGTCATGGCAGCAACCTCTTAGACGAATACAAGATAAGGTAAGGTTGCTCATTGTATCTGTTATATTTTAGAATCTGAGTGACATTAAGCTTTACTAAATGTTGATCTTCCGCTATATTACATTTTATATGTTATGCTATAAATTTGAATCATCTTTTTAGATTATTCATGGAAACATTCGTCCTCGAATAACGCTAGACATGCCAAGATTAGATAGGGAATAGAGCATACAGCTGAAACCTTTCGTTAGAATCATCACCACATCGTTTCTCACTCCGAATGCAACATAGAAAGCATAAATTCAAGAAACTACACCTGAACACATAATAAATGACAGCTGAACTGCTACAACTTTTATCAAAAGTGCATGATTTAGGAAAGAACGGTACCTTCGGCTTGATCGGAGTTCGCAGAAAATTGGTCCAGGTACTTGGATCGCATATCTGCCTCTGCTTCCCAAGTTGCACCCTCAACAGATTAGTTTTGCCACAACACTTTAACCTAGGGAACTTCTTTCTCCCTTAGTCTTCGGATACTAAAATCAAGAATCTCAACAGGAATCTCATCAAAAGAATGATTTTCTTGAATGCCAGCACGCACAGAGGAATCCACTACCACAGCGTCGCTAATATGCTTTCTAAGCATGGAGACATGGAATATTGGATGAACAGAGGACAACTCGGAAGGCAACTCAACATCATAAGCTACCTTACTAACAAAGCTAAGAATTTTGTAAGGACCAACATAACAGGGACTAAGCTTCCACTTCTTTCCGAATCTTTTCACCCTACTCATGGGTGAAATTTTCAGGTACACTAGGTCACCAACTTTAAACTCAAGGTCTCTCCTTCTAACATCCACCTATGACTTCTGATGAATCTGTGCAGTTTTCAACCTTTCCGTAATCAACTTAAATTTTTCCATAGCCTCAAATACCGAATTAGGACCACTCACAGCCGCTTCACCAACCTCGAACCAACCTATGGTTGATCTACACTTCCTCCCATATAAGGCTTCAAACGGAGCCATGCCAATACTAGATTGGAAACTGTTATTGTAAGCAAACTCTATTAACGGTAAGTGATCATCCCAAATTCCCTTAAAGTCAAGTGCACAAGCTCTCAACACATCCTCTAAGGTCTGGATGTTCCGCTCAGCCTGACCATCGGTCTGCGGATGGAAAGCAGAACTCAAAAGCACTTGGGTACCAAGACCCTTCTGAAAAGCTTTCCAAAATTGCGAAGTAAATTGAGTACCCCTATTCGAAATGATAGACAAGGGAACTCCAGGAAGTCTGACTAGCTCTCGGATATACAATCTAGCGTAATCCTCAGCAGTATATGAAGTATGAACAGGCATGAAATGAGCAGACTTAGGCAAACTATCAACCACAACCCAAATGGAATCATGAAAGCATCGGGAAGGAGGTAAACCAATCACGAAGTCCATACTTATCTCTTCGCACTTCCAGGTGGGAATACTAAACTCTTGCATCATACCACCAGGTCTTTGGTGTTCAACCTTAACCTGTTGGTATGTTGCACGCTTAGCTACAAATGCTGCTATATTTTTCTTCATGCCACTCCACCAATAGATTTCCTAGAAATCTCGTTACATCTTGGTGGAACCAGGATGAATAGAATATCACGCCCCGAGTTCTTCATCCATAATCCTCTGTCTCAAATCATCAATATTTGGGACACCTAATCTACCATGTAATCTCAACACACCATCTCCCCCTTGGGAGAAAACCTCTAGTTATTGGTCCTTGACTGACTCTTTCAGTCTAACCAAACTAGCATCTATGTATTGCTTGTCCTTCACTTCCGAAAAAAAGGAGGATTCGGAACTACTCTGAACCCCTATACTACCTTCAACAGAGTCAAAAAACCTAACTCCCAATCTAGCAAAATAATGTACATCATGAGCCAACTCTTTCTTACCTTCTACCACATGCGAAATACAACCCATGGACACTCTACTTAGGGCATCCGCCACAATATTGGCCTTGCTTGGATGGTACAACACACTCATATCATAGTCCTTTGACAATTCTAACTATCGTTTCTTCCTAAGATTCAATTCTCTCTAGGTAAACACATACTGTAGACTCTTATGATCAGTGAAAACATCAGCATGGACACCATACAAATAGTGTCTCCAGATTTTCAAAGCAAACACAACAGTAGCCAACTCAAGGTCATGGGTGGGGTAATTTTTCTCATGGGGTTTAAACTGTCTAGAAGAATAAGCTATCACCTTACCCTTCTGTATCATTACGCAACCCAACCCAACTCTTGAAACATCACAGTACACCACAACTAAACCCAAGAAACTTTGGATATCAGTCGGAGAAATAAGTCTAGGACAATTCCAAACATCTTCGATCATTTGGGGATCATCTCTAATACCCTCGGAAGAAATGATATCACCCAGAAAAGCAACTGACCTTAGTGAAAACTCAAACTTACTAAACTTGGAAAATAACTTGTGATCTCTAAGGTTTTGCAAGACAGTTCGGAGATAATCAGAATGTCCATCCTCACTGCGGGAGTACACCAGTATATCATCGATGAACACTATGACAAAGATATTTAGATATGGTCTGAACACTCGATTCATGAGGTCTATGCAAGCTGCTGGGGCATTAGTTAACCCGAAATACATAACATGAAACTTAAAATGGCCATAATGAGTTTGGAAAGCGGTTATCGGGAAGTCACACTCCTTAACCTTGAGTTAATGATAGCCAGAACGAAGTTCTATCTTTGAGAAATAACTTGCACTTTCGAATTGGTCAAATAAATCATCTACTCTTGGAAGGGGGTACTTATTCTTTATGGTGACTTTATTCAGTTGGCGGTAATCAATGCACATACGCAAAGAGCCATCTTTCCTTCTTCCAATCTACACAGGAGCACCCCAAGGAGAAACACTGGGCCTTATGAAACCCTTATCTAGTAGATCTTTGAGTTTCTCTTTCAACTTCTTAAGTTTTGCAGGGGCTATACGGTAAGGAGGAATAGAAATGGGTTGAGTATCGTAAAAAAGATCAATCCCAAACTCTATCTCTCTATTAGGACGTATCCCTGGGAGATCATCCAGAAAGACATCAGAAAACTCATTGACGACGTTAACAGACTGATAACGCTCAACCTACAGCTCTCGTAGGAGTGTAAAGCGGTCGTTAGCAAATATAGAACCCAACTGGGTTGGGTATCGATCCCACAGAGAATAGCTTGGTCAACAAGTAAGCAGAATTACTAGACTTTTAGTGCAAGTCTCGTTATGTCCACCTCCTGAGTAAAAAGAGAAGGAATGTTACATAAGTTGTAAACAATGAGAATTGAAGCATTGGGGTTATGTCCACCTCCTGAGTTATACGTCTCTATTGACTATGAGTGTGTAGAATTCTGACATGCATGTTCTTATAGAGAATTGTATTCGATGGTAAATCCAGGCATTTTTCGACCTATTCGAGGATTATTTCACTTTAACTCTCTCAAGCTTAAAATATGTCTAACGGTACAAATTCTACAAGAGGTTAATCCAGTTACGGCACTAACTGTTTAGTAGGGAATTTTAGGGGGTGACCCTACTACCTTGACACTATCTCTTTTCCAGACAGATAACCTTTCTTTCGAACAAGTTAAATGTTATACTGGCGTATTCTTGCGTTTGCAACCACAAAGAATGTAGATTAAGATGAAGAGAATAATGATATAAGCATCACACGTGTCACGAACTCACAAACTCATATCCTAATCCTACTAAGCTAATGAAATACTTAACCAAATCCTATTAAACAAATGAAATACTTAACCCAATTGTACTAGGTTAATGTAATATTCTCCTAATCCAAATAAACAAATGAAATACTTAACCCAATTGTACTAAGTTAATGTATCATTATCCAAATCCAAATAAGTTACTGCAAGTCCCCAAAGTCTTCAGATATGCTGTTTTAGCCCGGGACAGATTTTCCATGCAGCGTTTTTGGTCCTTTAGGCGTCCAATCTTACGTTCCTTCCTTCGTGAGCTTTCTTTGGCGTCAAGTAAGCCATAAAATGCTGATTTCTGCATCATTTATACCTGAAACTTTGCTAATCATGTTCGTTAGCTCACTTATAGGAAAAAGGACTAAAAGTGCATGTAATATATAATTTGTTCTCAAAACATGGCACAAATATGGGCAAAATATATTGATATAGGCGTGTAAATTCGCCTATCATCAACACCCCACACTTGAAGCTTTGTTCGTCCTCGAACAAAATATCATGTCCCTCTAAACATCAACTTAGAGTTTCACAGCAACAACACAAAATATTCGTCAAGACAAGCACAATAATTATCAACAAAGAGTAGCTTTCCGATCATTAGTAGAAACAGTTCAACCTCTAGCATAGACTCGTGATGGTGGTCAACTCATATTCAAAAGTTAAGGCACAAGGAATCATATACAACTACCCAAAACTCATCAACCATGTGTGTCTCACAATATATTACCCATAATCACTCACAAGTATAGCATATTTTTCAAACATGGGTATCAACATATCCTTGCTCTCACTCTTACAAAGAATTCATATGCAGCAACTGGTGACCATAGGCTTGACCTTAGTGTAATACTCCACTAAATGTCAGAATGCTAAGATTTGGATCAAGTAGGTCTTTTGATGGTTGTAATGTAGGCTAAGGGATGGGTAGGATCAGCTATTTTGGCCAGAAATAGTGACTAAGTTCCTAAGCACTTTAATACATCACATTGTATCATTGACAGTTTTTTCTTTCAACCTTTCTTCTTTCTTTTATTCTACCACCCTTGTTCTCCTCTTTTGTTTTTCAATTTTTAAGCATAACTCACTTTTCAGCTTTCTTTTCCTTTTTCTTTTTCACAACATACCTCTTATGCTAGCACTTTTCTTTTTCATAACACATTCAAGCACCATTACATTTTAAAGCATCATACTTACCCAATTTCCTCTTATATTTTCACATGTCTTTATACGTTAAAGCACTTAGGAATTTGGATCAAATCACGGTCTTGAAAAAATTTGATTAGGCTTACATACAAGGTTGTCAAAGAAAATAGGCTAAAGGCTCAAAAGGGTTTAACTAGGATGATGTCCAAGGGTAGGTAAAATGATGGTAAACATATATAGGTTGCCAAAGAAATGCCTAAATCATCTCCTAAACTTACACTCCTTATTTTTGCTTTGCATACATACCAGGCAAGTTCTAGCATCAGCCACAAACATAGAATATACTATTAATCTCACACACACAAGGCACATGGTCGACTTGATTGGAAGTAATATAGACTCTCGACCCAACAAGTGAAGGAATTGAACCACAAAATGTCACATAATGAGTCACAACTAGAGCCTAAACATCTCAACAATCATAATTGTAGCACATACTCTTGTTATATTCTCATGCTGCCTATTAGAATTATTTTATGCGAAGCTAAAAAAATAAAATTAAAAAAAACTAAAAAACGAAAAAACATGAAACAACAAAAACACGAAACAAAAACACAGTAAAACACAGTAAACTAACATAGATGCAAATAGAGAAGTATAGCATGTGATACCGCCACCCCACACTTAAACGGGACACTGCCCTCAGTGGAAAAAAATACGAAGAACCTGGTCAGTCGGACTCTTCCTCAATGTCGGGGGTCATACCCCCTTCGTCGGAATCATCATAAGAGTCGTCGTCAGAGTTCTCCTTCTCATCGGAGTCTGGCAAGCATCGATCATCATCGGTCAGCACGTCATCATCTAGAGGTTCCTCAAAGTATACTCCCACTCCACACATCTCCCGTGCATGCATGTTCATTGGGTAGTCATGGTCCAGCTGGTGGAGCTCTTCAGCAGTTGGAATACAACCTCCACTCATCATTGTGAAGCGTGTCATGCCATAAAGATGACGGAAGAAACTCTCATCACGAGAATGTCTCTCCGCAGTAGTAAGGTTGACACCATGAGTTGTTTCAGCATCTTTGACCTTTGTAAGGTCAACCTTCTTCGGGTTATGTGGGAGTTTGTGATCAGTCGGTTCCTCTTCGATATCCTCCTTCCGCAAGAGTGCTGTCAACAGATTACCAAAAGTGAAGTGGGACCTTTTGTGGAGTCTGGCTTTCCGCATTGTAGAGCAAATGATTGCCCAAAAGTTGATAGGGACATTCGTCATCAAAGCATAGACCAAACAGACTCTATCTCTTGATATCTTGGTGTATTAAGTCTCAGGAATAAGGCATGAGTTGACAATGTGCATCCAGATTCTTGCCTCCCTATTCAGTGGTGCATAGGGGAAGGTGTTGTGTCGTCCGGTGTCTTTATGTCTGCCCCACCTTTCCATCGATCTACTTCCACAAAGTGTGTGTCCATTTGCTCTATAAGGAGGCCTGTTGTACAGCTCTTTGAATGGTGCAAGGTCGACCGAAGGTAATCCAAGAAAGGAATTGATCCAATCCACGTTGAGCTGTAACACTTGGCCCCGAATCTTGACTTCATTGCCCATGGTTTTCGGCGACCAGTTGGCGTAGAACTCCCTTGTTAAATCAAGATTACATTCGCCCATGTCGCGGAAGATGAAATCCAGTTTCAACGCCATTATTTTCGCCAACATACGCGGCTCCTTCTTCGCTATGGTGTCCTTGTTGATCAAGTCGACATGAACATATTTCCGTTCCTTTTTGTTCTTGTACCATTCTTTGGCTTCCTCCTCAAGAACCCATTTTATTCCAAACATTCGTTGGGGTGTTTGCATTGAGTATGATTCTCCTTGTTCCTTGCGACCTCTCTTCTTGCCCTTTTGGGAAGTGGTAGCCTTATCTTGTCGCGCTTTAGGTGCCATTGTTCCTGAGATTTAAACAGTATTTATGTTAGCATCCACTCAACGGAAACAATCTATACACCAGCCATCGGGGTACCACCCCACACTTAGGTTCGTTAATACAAAAAGTGAAGTGAATTCATACATTTTAAGAACTATGTTCCGACAAGAAAATCAGCGATGTATCACTATTTGCAGCCATTGAACTACTTTCATGTTAGGCATAACAACACTACTACGTAGGGGTTACGTCATGGTATAGTTACTTTCAACAATCACAACCTCGTAAGTCGGTAGTTAATTATAGGTCTTATCCCGATGAACGGGATAGTCTAACATGTAAGTATTCAAGTATCAAACTTAAGCAATTTTCATAACCCTAGCAATTCCGCAAATAGTATAATAATGCTATTAAAACCAAATTCAAGTTGGAAACAATTCAAGATTATCCTTCACATGGTTTGTATCAACAATCCAAACTCATTAGCATCACCAATATTCTTTCAAGATGTAGCAAGTCATAATAGACGTAGCGACGTAGTACTTACGAGAAACAAATGAAGAACAAGAGAGTACTTACTTGATTGAAGCTTTTGGAGATGATTTTGTGAATTGGAAGAGCAAAAAGAAAACTTTGAGAGGATTTGGATGAATATGCGGCGCCTTTAGGTCATTTTGCAATGTGCTTATGTTTCAAGACCAAGTCTCCTTTATATAGGAAGAGAATGGGTCGGGTTTTGACCGATTTCCAAACGGTTTTGGAGACAAAAATAGCCTATATGCGGCGCATAATGCTTGGCATAGGCAAGACATATGCGGCGCATAGTCCATGGCATTTAGGGGCATATGCGGCGCATAGTCTATGGCAGTTAGGGACATATGCACCGCATAGTGTATAACATTTGAGATACTGAGACCTAATGCTATAGCATAGGCGGCGCATAGTGTATAGCACACTTAAGAATGGGCGGCGCATTGTGTATAGCACACTAGATTCCGAGACCTTAGGCTATAGTATAGGTTTTGCATTGTACGTGGCCTAGTTTTACCTAAGCCTAGCCTTCCTCGATGCCTATTTTGGCATGAGCAATGCCCAATCCATAGCCTTATGCGTCCTTATACCTAAATTACCACCTTTTCCATCCAATACGTCCAAATCGTCATTTGAAACCAATCTCCTCGTTGAATACTTCTCGCACCTATATTTGCTCAAAACCAATGAAAACGATTAGTACGATGGGTTGCCTCCCACCAAGCGCCTTATTTTGGTCGTGGCACGACTCATATTTTTGGATTTTTCATTTATCAAAAGCAAAACAAGTACTAGAATGAAAGAAAGACAAAACGATAAACGATAAAACAATAAAACGATAGAACGATGGGTTGCCTCCCATCTAGCGCCTTATTTATTGTCTTGGCTCGACATAGTTACCTCGAGTACTTAGACTTCGTCGAGATAAGTGATAGTCATATAATTCATCGAGTCAAGATGACCGATATAAGCTTTAACACGTTGGCCATTCACTTTGAAGACAATGCCATTATTGTCTTCCAATTCGACTACTCCAAACGAGTAGACTTGGATAACTTTGTATGGACCAGACCACTTAGATTTTAACTTACCTGGGAAGAGCTTCAATCTGGAGTTGAAGAAAAGTACCATATCACCTCTTTGGAAGTTTCGTCGAACAATCCGCTGATCATGATACTTTTTCATCCGCTCCTTGTATAGGTCTGACCTTTCATATGCATGGAGACGGAATTTATCTAATTCTTTCAGCTGCTCCAACCTCAGATTCATAGCATCATCCCAATTCAAATTCAATTTCTTCAATGCCCATAATGCCTTATGCTCAAGCTCGATGGGTAAGTGACAAGACTTCCCATAAACTAGTTGATAAGGAGACATGCCAATGGACGTTTTTAATGCAGTCCTATATGCCCATAGTGCATCGTCTAGCTTCCTAGACCAATCCTTCCTATTTGCATTGACCGTCTTCGCAAGGATTTGCTTGATCTCCCGATTGGAAACTTCTACTTGTCCACTAGTTTGGGGATGATAAGGCGTAGCTACCTTATGTTGCTTGACACCATACTTGGCCAAAACTGATTTGAATAGCTTGTTGCAAAAGTGAAATACTCCATCACTTATGATAGTACGTGGTACTCCAAAGTGGGAGAAGATATTCTTCTTTAAGAACTCTACAACACGCTTCCCTTCATTGTCGGCCAAAGCTACAGCTTCTACCCATTTTGAAACATAATCTACAGCAACCAAGATGTACTTCATTCCAAACGAATTCATGAATGGACCCATGAAATCAATACCCCACACATCAAAGAGTTCTACCTCTAGAATTTTGGACATGGGCATTTCATGGTGTTTTGAAATAGCACCTTGACGTTGGCATTGGTCGCACCTTCTAACATAGTCGTAGGCATCTCTAAATATCGAAGGCCAATAATAACCACTTTGCAAAACTTTTCTTGTCGTCCGATTGCTTGCGTGATGTCCTCCAACTTGGAAAGTGTGGCATGCTTCCAACATAGTAGGCACTTCTTTATGAGATATACATCGTCGAATGATACCATCCGTGCATCGTCAAAAAAAATAAGGTTTATCCCAATAGTAGTGCTTTACGTCATGCATAAACTTCCTCCTTTGGTGGTAAGATAAATTGGCAGGTATCACATTACTCGCCAAGAAATTTGCAAAGTCGGCATACCATGGTAGTTCCTCCATTGTTGTCGCTAATATCTCTTCGTCCGGGAATGCATCATCAATTTGATTTTCAGGTTGCGCCACAGGTTCATTCTCAAGTCGAGATAGGTGATCGGCCACTTGGTTCTCGCAACCTCGTCTATCTTTGACCTCAAAATCGAACTCCTGTAACAACAAAACCTATCGAATTAACCTTGGTTTTGCATCCTTCTTTGTCATGAGATACCTAAGAGCTGCATGGTCTGTATGAATGATCACCTTAGTACCCAATAGATAGGCACGAAACTTCTCAAACGCATACACCACTGCTAGGAGCTCTTGTTCAGTAACAGTGTAGTTCCTTTGGGCTTCATTTAGAACCTTACTCGCATAGTAGATAGGATGAAACAGTTTCTCCTTTCTCTGACCGAGAACAGCACCAACGGCTACACCACTAGCATCACACATGATCTGGTGCTACCATGATAGGGGCTTCAATGAGTTTTCCTTTGAGGCATTCGAATGCCTTTAGGCAATCTTTATTGAAGTCGAACTTCGCATCTTTCTCCAAGAGTTTGCACAATGGACTAGCAATTTTGGAGAAGTCGTTGATAAACCGACAATAGAAACCTGCATGGCCGAGAAAACTACGAACTCCCTTCACCGAAATTGGAGGTGGTAGCTTCTTAATAACCTCTATTTTTGCTCAATCAACCTCTATTCCTCTTGCGGAGATCTTGTGCCCAAGAACGATTCCTTCTTTTACCATGAAGTGGCACTTCTCCCAATTCAGCACAAGGTTGAACTCTACACATCTTTGCAATGCCATGCTCAATTTTGCCAATCACGCTTCAAAAGACTCACCAACAACTGAAAATTCATCCATAAACACCTCCAAAGTGTCCTCGACCATATCAGAAAAAATAGACATCATACAACGTAGAAAGGTGGCTGGTGTGTTACATAACCCAAATGGCATATGTTTGAAGGCAAACATATCATATGGGCGTGTAAATATTGTCTTCTCTTGGTATTCGGGAGCAATACAAATCTGATTGTAGCCTAAATAACCATCAAGGAAACAAAACCATCCTTTCCCCGCTAATCGATCTATCATTTGGTCCATGAAGGGCATTGGGAAGAGATCTTTGAGTGTCCAAGAATTCAGCTTTCGGTAGTCCATGCATACTCTCCATCCAGTGATGGGTCTGAGTGGAATAAGCTCATTCTTTGCATTCGCGACCACCGTCATGCCTCCTTTCTTGGGAACACATTGTACCGGGCTTACCCATGTACTATCAGAGATAGGATACACAACCCCAGCGTCTAACCACTTGATAATTTCTTTCTTCACAACTTCTTGCATAGGTGGGTTTAGACGTCTTTGATGTTCAATGGTGGGCGTGCAATTTTCTTGAAGCTGAGTTTTATGTGTGCAAATCCCAGGTGGAATACCAATAATATCCGCAATGGTCCATCCAATGGCTCTAATATACTTGCGTAGAATAGCAATAAGAGCTGCAAATTGTTGCTCACCCAAATCGGCTGCTACAATAACTGGAAGTGTGCTTCTGCTTCCTAAGAATGCGTACTTCAAATTACTTGGCAGCTCCTTCAATTCTAACGTGGGTAGCTCTTCAATAGATGGCTTAGCTGGTGGTGTGGGGCGATTCTTGAGATCAAGATCCAGCTTTTTGGGAGCATAGCGATATGCCCCTAATCCCGATAGAGCACAAGTAGCTTTTTCAGAATTTTCAGCGTCCTCATTCTCTCCATTCATGAGCACAACCGCCAAAGGGTCATCAATAATTTGCTCCTCTTCAAGTAATTCTTTCTCATCATCAAAGAAAACATCATCCACCGAAAATACACTTAGATCTTTGGGTTGCTTCATTGATTGGCAAACATCAAAGCGAACCACTTCGTCATTTATTCGGAATGAAAGCTCATTGGCTCTCAAATCAATGAGCACGCTTCCTGTAGCAAGGAAAGGGCGCCCCAAGATTATGGGAACTTTTGAGTCTGCTTCACAATCCAAAATAACAAAGTCTGCCGGAAAGATGAATGAAGAAACCTTTACCAATAGATCACATAGAATACCAACAGGTCGTTTTACCGACCTATCCGCCATGACGAGTCTCATATTTGTTGGAGTAGGATTACCCAACCCCAACTTCTTGTAGATCTATAATCGCATCAAATTGATGTTGGCTCCTAAGTCACATAATGCTTTGGCAAAATTCAAAGATCCAACGGTGTAAGGAATAGTGAAAGCTCCGGGGTCGGCCTTCTTCTGAACTATCGATCGGGTAGCAATTGCACTACAATGATGCACATCTTCTCTCAACTCATTACTTTCTGCCCGCGTCTTAGTCAAAAGATCCTTCATAAATTTTGCATACCCAGGCAATTGTTCAAGTGCCTCCACCAATGGAACATTAATGGTCAGCTGCTTTAACATAGTCATGAATTTGCTGAACTTCGTGTCATCCTCCACCTTCTTCAATCATTGGGGAAAAGGTGGTGGTGGGTATGGAAGTGTTCTCTCCACGGTTTTCTTCTCCTCTTGCTTCTGTTTTTCAGATTTTTCAGGTTGCACAGCACTGGGTGAGGCGTCCTTGACATCAGGAGTAGGTGCTACGGCATCTTCTCCTTTTGCATTGTCATCTAGGTCCGCAACCTCGTCAACCATTGCTTGCCTTTTGCTGAAGTTTCCAACACCTTACCACTTCTGGTAGTGATGGCCATGCATGACCCCTCATTCCTTGAGTTTTGCACAGTATCACTAGGTAAAGTGACGGCCTTTCTTTGATTGAGTGCTGCTGAAAGTTGGCTCAATTACTGCTCTATTTGCTTGATTGAAGTGGAATGAGAATCAACTAATTGTTTCATGGAGGACAAATCATTAACTACCTCCGTTACTCCTGCGCTTGTTGCTTCCACTCCTTTCAAGATTTTAGCCATCATGTTGTCTATGCTTCTAGAATTAGATGTGGTGGTGTCACGTCTACCAGGGGGAACGTACAAACCACTCTTTTCATTCTTGTTTTTCCAACTACCTTGGTCTTTGTTTCTAGATTTATCATAATAGTTCCAACCTTGGTTTCCTTGGGTGTTCCCGCGGAAACCCCACTGATTGTTCAAGTAGTTGGCCTCCTCTTCCGAATAAGATTCGTCTCTTCCTTTTGATGCAATAGCTTTCACTTTTTCAGTCTTCCCTGACAATAAATGCTTTGTAAGAAGATCCATTTGTGTTTTCAGATGCGCCATATCTTGATCACGTTCTTGTTCTCTTCTTCTTTGGTCTGCAGTCATGCCAATAGACAAGGTGGGACTTGCTACCTCAGAATCCCTGGTATACCAAGCTCTACTTTGTTTCGTCATACGATCTAGCATATTACTTGCCTGACCAAAGGTGAGGTCCATGAAAGATCCTCCAGCTGCATTATCCACCACTGGTTTAGTTATTGAATTCAAGGCTCTATACAAGATCTCCATTAGGTGAACATTGGTCATGTGATGGTTTGGGCACCTCGCTAGCTTTGTCTTGAACCTCTCCCATGTTTCATGAAGAGCTTCAGTGGGAAGCTAACAAAAGTTATTGATTTCATCTCTCAATTACGCCCTCTTAGATGGCGGAAAGAATCTTTCTAGGAAAGCGTCTCTCAATTGCCTCCAATTTGTAATAGAATCAGGAGTCAGCCCATTCAACCACAGTGTTGCCTCCCCAGATAGGGACAGTGGAAATAGACATAATCGAATTGCATTCTGACCAACACCAGGATTGTCAAACAACTTGCATGTAGAAATAAAGTTGATGAGATGCATATTCGGATCATCGCCTGCTAGTCCACCAAATAATCCCTTAAGTTGCAATAACTGAATCATGGTGCTTGTGATGTTGAACTTAGCTCCGGGCGCTAATGGTGGTGGAATTATGGCCCCAGTGGCTCCGGCACCATCAAAATCATCATCATCATCGTCGAAAGTTGGCTGCATAGGTTGGCGATCATACCTAAACCGAGCTTGTCGACCTCTTCGGTTGGCAGGTGTTATAATTTCAGCATCACGCCTAGGGTTTAGTAACTCGTCATCACCTAAATCCTCATCGTCAGAATTTGTTGCTCGCCCAGGGTTATCAATGTTTTGTTGGTGTACTTGGGCGGCGGCAAGAGCAGTCAATCTTGCTTGTTCCTGTTGAGCAGCCATCCTTTCAATTTCTGCTTGTGCTTCCATTCTGCCAATACGTTGTGGTTCAGGATTGATAGGTAATAATGGTTGACCAAAACTTCTAGTATGGGGCATGCACTGCATAAAAACCTGCAGTAAACAAAAACAAAAACTGAAAGTAAAAGTACGAGAATCTTTTACCAAAGGGTCTAGTAATTATTACAAACTTGATTGACACTCGTATTCCCCGGCAATGGCGCCAATTTTTGATAACGCTCAATCTACAACTCTCGTAGGAGTGTAAAGCGGTCGTTAGCAAATATAGAACCCAACTGGGTTGGGTATCGATCCCACAGAGAATAGCTTGGTCAACAAGTAAGCAGAATTACTAGACTTTTAGTGCAAGTCTCGTAATGAGGGGGGATTGTAATGTGTAACCAAAACAATAAAGTAACAGCTGAAAATAGCAAAGTAAAAAGAGAAGGATTTTTACGTAAGTTGTAAACAATGAGAATTGAAGCGTTGGGGTTATGTCCACCTCCTGAGTTATACGTCTCTATTGACTATGAGTGTGTAGAATTCCGACATGCATGTGCTTATAGAGAATTGTATTCGATGGTAAATCCAGGCGTCTTTCGACCTATTCGAGGATTATTTCACTTTAACTCTTTCGAGCTTAAAGTGTGTCTAACGGTACAAATTCTCCAAGAGGTTAATCCAGTTACGGCACTAACTGTTTAGTAGGGAATTTTAGGGGGTTACCCTACTACCTTGACACTATCTCTTTTCCAGACAGATAACCTTTCTTTCGAACAAGTTAAATGTTATACTGGCGTATTCTTGCGTTTGCAACCACAAAGAATGTAGATTAAGATGAAGAGAATAATGATATAAGCATCATACGTGTCACGAACTCACAAACTCATAGCAATAGATAGTATTTCAGTTGGCTTCCATAACCCCAACAGAGAAGTTTAGTTACCCATGATTGCGAAGGAGATCACGATTGACATTGTTGTTATACCACAATAATAATGAATTTCGTGTAGCACAAAAGTGGTAGGCGTTAGGCGTGAATTCCTTAGCAAAGTAACGTTTCTCTTGTTGCGGAAATTAAGAATTGAATAGATGAATAGAAGAAGAAAAATAAAATTATTGGGAAGATTAGAAGAGTTGTAATTGAGAAGTAGAATGTATCTCTCCACTAAGGGAGGATTGTAAGATGATGTATATAAAAATCTCTAGCATGATAGGGTATTTATAATACCCATATCCTAATCCTACTAAGCTAATGAAATACTTAACCAAATCCTATTAAACAAATGAAATACTTAACCCAATTGTACTAGGTTAATGTAGTATTCTCCTAATCCAAATAAACAAATGAAATACTTAACCCAATTGTACTAGGTTAATGTATCATTATCCAAATCCAAATAAGTTACTGCAAGTCCCCAAAGTCTTCAGAAATGCTATTTTAGCCCGGGACAGATTTTCCATGCAGTGTTTTTGGTCCTTTAGGCGTCCAATCTTACGTTGCTTCCTTCGTGAGCTTTCTTTGGCGTCAAGTAAGCCATAAAATGCTGATTTCTACATCATTTATACCTGAAACTTTGCTAATCATGTTCGTTAGCTCACGTATAGGAAAAATGACTAAAAGTGCATGTAATATATAATTTGTTCTCAAAACATGGCACAAATATGGGCAAAATATATTGATATAGGTGTGTAAATTCGCCTATCATCACAAACTGGAGAGTTGGAGTCTCAGACTTAGTGTCTTTGACTCTAATCAAATAGTAAATACATCCCTACGAAATAAGCTTCCTAGCTTTGAGGTAAGAGATTAAATGACTCTTGGATGACACAAAATTCCCAGACCACTCAAACACAGATGCTCCAGGAAACTGAAACTTGACTACTCGGGTCTGACAATCAATAGAGGCATAAGAAGAATACAACCAGTCCATACCCAAAATCATATCAAAATCTAACATGTCTAACTCAATAAGATCAGCCAACAAGATTCTATGAAGAATGGTAACAGGACACTTTTTATACACTTTCTGGGCAACAATCGAATCACCCACTGGGGTAGAAACTGGGATAGGCTAAGGAATAATCTCAGGACTGAGTTCCAATTCACAGCAATCAAAGTTGTAACATATGAGAAACTAGATCCAGGATCCAACAAAGCATACACGCCAAACTGAAATATACAAAGCATACCAGTAACAGCATCGGGAGAGTCCTCCTGTTCCTGTCGGGACGGTAAAGCGTAGAATCTATTCTGGCGCTGCCCGCCAGCATTGCTAGAAGAGGCGCCCTAAGATGGGGTTGGGCAAGTCGCTGGAACTGGAGCACTAACAGTCTGAGTCTGGGTATGAGAGCGATAGTCACGATGCCCTTGTCCATCTTGTGGACAATCTCTAACTCTGTGACCTATGTCACTAAACGAGAAACAACCCATCTTCTCACCACAACACTCACCCGAATGAACCCTGCCACACTTAGGACATAGGGGACAAGTTGGCATACTGCCAGCACTGTATTAGGACCTGGATGCATATGACCTGTTACCTTGCTCCTTCCTACATCTAGGCACAGCAGCACTAGCAAATAAAGGTGCTGGCATAGACTAACAATCCTGATACTGAGGACGACTCCCTCCCTGCGATCTAGTTTTACACTTTTCATGCTGCTCGAACCTAGCTCTCTTATTCCCTATCATTCTATCTTTCTCCTTAATCTTGTCTGCCTGAATTTGTTGGGCATGAGTCATCAGCCTAGAAAGATTCATCTCACTACTCAGCATAGCAGACCTACACTCCTTAACCATATAACTAGACACTCTAGACACAAACATACTCATACTACCCCGATTATCAGCCACTATGTCAGGAGCATAAACTCTTCCACTGTCGCCTCAGTAATCTCCAAAGGGAAAAACTTAACCAGGAATGCATCTTGGAACTCTTGCCAAGTTGTAGGGATAGCTCCCTCACCTCTACCTTTCCTCCATGAAACAACCTAGTCATAAGCAAGGTCTTTCAACCTATACGCAGCCAACTCCACACTATGTTCCTCAGATACATGCATCACCTGCGTAATCTTCTGCACCTCCTCTAAAAACAACCGTGGATCCTCATCAGACTTGGACCTATAGAATTTCGACGGATTCATTCGCATAAAGACACGTATCCTGGCAGCAGCTGAATCACCTCCCTGCTGCTGTGGATCCAGGTCCGGGTTGGCCTAAATATTTGCAGTAACAGCTTAGGCCAGTGCCTGAATGGCTGCCCAAAATTCAACATGAGACACGTTTTCATTCAATGGGTTAGTGGGTTGAGGTTGCTGACCATTGTTATTTCTTCTCGCTCGACGTGGAGACATATTTCTGAAAGAGGAGAGCGCGAATCAATTGCAGAGAGAGACACTTTAAGCACGACATACTTCAAAAAGAAAGAATCATACCTTTTCCTAAAACCTCTTGTAGCCTCTTGCTCATAGATGTGGTGCGCTACACACCGATGACCAAGACTCTACTTAACACGGCTTGTCAGACTCCCTATGATACCTTAAAACCTTAGGCTCTAATACCAAGTTTGTAACTCCCTAAAAATGGGTTTTGGAGTGTCATACGGTACTTGAGGCTACAAGTAGCCCCAAGCTAACACTTTGATCCATTTTCATTCAGTTCAACACGAATCAACGGAGTTTCTATAAATAACCCTCAAATTTCAACAGAGTAATCATCATCCAAGAATAAAAGAATTTCAGATAGATAACAAAATACGACTTCTTATTCAACTCCCAACATCTATCCTATTCTGACAAGCCTCTAAGAAAATCAATAAAACCAGTGAGCCATTGAGACATGCCCCAACTGACTCATAGTCAGTTATAAAATGTAAACAATTCCGTGAAACCAACATCAGACATCATGTCCTCAAAACATGAGAACTCACCATGACAGAAGATGTAGAACAGCGTGACCGAAGAATCACTGTCAAACCTGGAACTGAGCACCTGAACCTACATTCTGAGAAAATGCAGCCCACATCCAAAGATGTGGGTCAGTACCATGGAAAGGAACCAATACATGGGGGTGTATGTAGTTGTATAAACATCATCATCATAAATATTTAGGAGAAATATGCAGGTTTTATGAAAGACTCACATAGCCCGAAGAAAATCATCATAATCATGAGAGGATGAAATAAGTACAATAACACATGTGAGTTATCATATAATTTGTCAATCACTTTCAGTTCATCAAGAATATCAATTCTCATAATGTAAATATCATTTAAATCTTTCGAAAGAATAATTTTCACAATTCCACTTTCAAATCACTTCACCATTCACCATAGACACAAGGAAACACACACTGGGAAATCTTATAACCGACATAAACCATGTGTTCTACATGGAGTCCAACGTACAACCCACGTTGGGAAGAGTCGTCCTATCCTTGCCATTAGAGTAGGACTATCGATATCAAATCCATACAAACTAGTGATCACTATATAAATCAGCCTCAGGCTCACTCCTACGGCGGTACGTAGTTCTAGGGAAGTAAGGTCGCTTTATACCTCCCACTAGGTGCTAAAGATTTATCCCCAACTTAGCACAGATCATTTCAAAGACAATCCACAACAAACAATTTTAGTAATATATAAATATACATCGGGAGCCATCATGCTTCCCATCTATCAAAATCAACTATGTTGTGGATTTCTTTCACACTCGAGTTCAAAACAACTCCATTAAGACCAAAAGGTCAAATCATTCAAAATATCTAAAATATTCAACATCAACGTGCTTATAACACACACTTTCTAAAAAAGCACAATTTCCAATGGGGATTCATGACCCAAATATCAAAATCATGATGAATATCATTCAAGATTTATGCTTTATATTTCCACACATGTAAATTCATCTTTCAAAATCATAAACATCAAGATTTCATAATAATCATCACAAGATACGGGTTCATGCTTCAAATTCGTAAAAATCAAATAAAAATCATGCCTTTGTAAAGAAAATTACTTTTGGGCACAAGGACGACAGAGACTTCTTGTTGAAAAATCCCACATACCTTAAATGATGAACTTTAGATCGATACTCATTTTTGAGATGTTAATCGTGCCTTTGAATGATGGTTCTTGGAGTTCTTGAACTAGGAACTTGGAATCTTGAATAAATTTGCAGAATTAATGGTGAACTTTAGAGGGTCTTGAAGTTGGATGTAGGAGCTTAGGGTTTTCTTTTTGAGGGAAATTGATGAAATATAACATATAATGCTTCTAATAGGCTTTAATATAGGGTTTGGATTGATTTTGGTTGACGAGGAATGACCAAAACGCCCCTAAAAATTAAATAATTCTCTAATCTGTCCTTTGGTGGACTGTTTTGATAGTCTGAAGTAGATCAACCATAACGTTTTACTTCGATATCCAAATTGGATAAAACTAATTTCATTAGAAAGAGGACTCTCATATCTTTCCATTGATATATAGTATCTCACCCAGATCATTGTGTACGAGGACTTATGATCATTTGAAGTTCACCCAAAAATTCTCTTCTGATCAGATGAACTAGATCGACCATAACTTTTTGCTCCGATAGACAAATTCAATGAAACAAATTTCATTGGAAAGAGGTCTCGCAGATCATTCCGTTGATATATATTCGATCACCCATATCTTTATGTACAAGGAGTTATGATCATTTAAAGTTGGAGCAAAAATACGCCAGGCCTGTGTACTTTTTCCTGCACGTTTTACAGTTCACTACTATTTACGGTTCGATCGGAATGTTCATAAATCGTCGTTCGGTGTCCATTTTGAATGATCCATATGACGTTGGAAAGATTATTCGATACTCTAAGCAATGGTGGGCCATAATCTAAGACATTCTGCACAGAAAATTTATAATTCATTCTAGAAGATAGAACCCAACACGTTTACGCACAAAAATTCAACGAAAAACTTCCGGGGTACTACACTATTCATTTTCTCCTAGCTCTACTGGTTTCATTATTAGCACTTATGTTTTCTTCATTGTCATTTTCCTTTTCATAACTACTTTGTTGTGGTTAATTTTCTTCTTGTTGAATAGATGTAAAGAATTAGGGCCTCATTATCACTACCCAATATGCTTTTCTCTCATGCCTTTCTTCATTCATGATTTGATATTCTGGTTACTAATAAACACTGGAAGAAGTTCAAAAAAGAAGTGACTGCATCGCTGATTGGAGCAACTATCTACCACACATGGAGGGAAAGGAACTGGAAGTTGTTCCAGCAGAAAAGCTTGATAACACCAAATTCTTTGTAATTGATGTATTTTTCATTTTTTTTTTCATAGATGCTGATGGAAGTGTAAATAGACTACTTGAGGCTTACCCTTAGTACTTCTTGAGACGGTTAAAGGTTAAGGGCTCTCTAGGTGTATTATTTTGTTGGTTAATGGTACTCTACATGGTTACCAAAAAAATGTTAGAAAATAAAGTAGGCAAAGTGGAAAGAAAGACGTTGCTGTTTACTTTTTCATTCAACTGCAGAAAAAAACAAGAGATCTACTGCCCTTTTATAGGCTTACAACTCAACCAACTTAAGCTAAATTATAGGAACTAACAACTAGTGGTGTAACATGACATAAACACAATATTCCCACTACTGGAAAATAGAAAATTTAAAAACATTGACCAAGTAAAATACAACTCCAGTAAGACTAAAAAACAGGACCTTAAAGATCAGATTTTTACGGTGACTAATTATTGAAGAACTTGTCAACACTCCCCCTTTCTTCAAAATCAAATACTCCCATTTGTATACTGAAGAAGTCATGCTTGTTGCGCGGAAGCGATTTCGTAAGAACATCAGCAACCTGATCATTTGTGCCACAAAATTTCAAGGAGATTATTCCACCAGCAACTAGATCGCGAATGAAGTGATAGCGGATGTCGATGTGCTTCGTCCTACCGTGAAATGCAGGATTTTTTGTATAGCAATCGCCGTCTTGTTGTCACACCATATTTCAGTTGGACCAATCTGCTCTTGTTGAAGATCCACTAACAATTTCCGTAACCAGATAGCTTGGCAACCGGCAGAAGAAGTTGCAGCCATGTACTCTGCTTCCGTAGATGACAAGGCGATTGTATCTTGTTTCCTTGAACTCCATGAGATTGCTCCAGAACCAAGACTAAAGACATTCCCAGATGTGCTCCTGCGATTTTCCAAGCTACCTGCCCAATCACTATCAGTAAAACCAATTAATTTGAAGTCTGATACTTTTGAGTACCAAATTCCGTAATTTATTGTGCCAGCAACATATCGCAAGATCCTTTTGGCTGCACCCAAGTGTTGCTTCGAAGGACTATGCATGAACCTTGAAATCAAACTGACAGAGAATGCTATATCGGGCCTTGTGTGTGATAAGTAGTTTAGACCAGCAACCAAGCTTCTAAAATAAGAAGCATTTGTTTCGCCTGTACCATCATCAAGTACCAGTTTCTCATTCATATTCATGGGCGTGGGAGATGGATTACAATTCAACATGTTGAAATTCTGTAAAAGTTCAGTAGCATATTTTCTTTGTGAAATAAAGATTCCATCCGAACCTTGTCTCACCTCAAGCCCAAGAAAATAATGCAACATACCCAAGTCGGACATTTCAAAATTACCCATCATGCAGCTCTTAAATTCAGAAACAATAGATTCACAAGAGCCCATATATATAATATCATCGACATAAAGACAAACAACTAGAAAATCACCATTACCTCGCTTCTTCACATAAAGTGTGGGTTCATTCACGCTTTTTTTTGAACTGCTGCTCTTGAAAAAAGGTATCAATTTTGCTATACCATGCCCGTGGAGCTTGCTTTAGACCATACAATGCTTTCTTCAGTCTGCATACTTTGCTCTTTCCTTTACTAGAGATGAAGCCTTCATGTTGAGAGACGTACACTTCTTCATGTAAGTCGCCATTTAGGAAGGCAGACTTAACATCA
This sequence comes from Capsicum baccatum var. pendulum, assembly GCA_030864225.1. NCBI lineage: Eukaryota > Viridiplantae > Streptophyta > Magnoliopsida > Solanales > Solanaceae > Capsicum > Capsicum baccatum. The sequence continues at coordinate 12,358,271 of CM061561.1, forward strand.
AATTGGTACACAGGCCAACCAAGTTGAGCAGCCAAGGCTAGAGTAGTTCTAACCGTTTCAAAGCGAGCTACCGATGAGAATGTCTCTTCAAAGTCGATGCCTTGTTTCTGGCAATATCCTTTTGCAACAAGTCTTGCTTTATGCCTATTCACACTTCCATCAACATTGTACTTCACTTTGAAAATCCATTTTAGCCCGATAACATTCTTTCCTTCAGGAAAATCAACCAACTCCCAGGTTTGGTTTTTCTCAATGGACTGGATTTCTTCAATCATTGCATTCTGCCACTCAGGTTGCTTTGCAGCTTCTTCATAACATGTTGGTTCAGCAGCTAACAAGGAAAAACTACAAGACGCATAAATATCTTCCAGCGATCGAAACTTTGTTGGTGGCGTTTCGCTAGATGAAGCCGAAGATGGAGAGTGGGAGCTCGTTGGAATTGAATTGTTATTGCTACTGCCATGAGAAGAATGATTAGTATCACTGTTGGAAGGAGAGGAAGAATCATAACCTGAATATTAAAGAATAGTAGTATGCTTTTCTTCTGATTGGACCGGAATATGGACTCCTAAATCTTCTTTATCGTCATTCCACTCCCAAGCTGCTTCTTGGTTAAAAACAACATTCCTGTTGATAATCACTTTGCCACTAGTAGGATTATATAGTCTATATGCTTTGGATTGAGGACTATAACCAATGAAAATGCATTTCTCTGATTTTTCATCTAGTTTAGAACGTATATTTACCAAGGCATAAGCTATAAAACCAAACACTTTCAAGTGGCTTACTCGTGGTTTCCGTCCCGTCCATGCTTCATATGGAGTTCGATCTAAAACGGCTTTTGTTGGAGAGATATTCAGGAGGTACACAGCTGCAGTCACTGCTTCTCCCCAAAAGTGAACTGGAAGTCCCCTTGCATTAAGTAGGCTTCTGGCCATCTCAACCACTGTGCGATTTTTTCGCTCAGCGACTCCATTTTGCTGCGGCGAGTATGGTGCTGTAAGCTCCCCGCGAATTCCATTCTCATCACAAAATAAATTAAAATCATCAGATAAAAATTCACCACCACGATCTGTGGGAAGAGCTTTTATGTTGTAGCCTGATTGCTTCTCCACGAGGGCCTTGAATTTTCTGAAATTCTCAAAGGCTTCAGATTTGAACTTTAGAAAATAAGCCCAACTCATACGACTATAGTCATCGGTAAACAGAAGAAAATACCGACTCCCACCTAATGACTCAGTTTTCATCGGCACACACAAGTCAGCATGTACAATCTCAAGACAACTACTAGCCCTCCAAGATTTTCCTATGGGGAAAGATTGTCTACTTTGTTTTCCAAATATGCACCCTTCACATAACTCAAGATCACCCACTTTTGGTAAACCAATCACCATGTTCTTTCTAGTCAACAATTTTAACCCATTAATGTTCAAATGACCATACCGAAGATGCAAAAGTTGAGTTTCATCAACACCTTTAGCAACTAACGTATTTTTTAACAATATTTGAAACATTAAGGGGAAACATATTGTTGTGAGTCATAGGCACAATTGCAATAGTTTGGCCAGATTTCTTGTCACTAACAATGCATGAATCATTATCAAACAGAATAGAGTAACCATTAACCATCAATTGTCCAACACTTAGCAAATTGTAAGCCAAACTAGGAACAAATTGCACATCACAGATAAGTTTAGAATTACCCTGCGTTGTTTTGATGGCTATGGTACCCCTGCCTTCTACTCGTAATTGCTTGTCATCTCCGAGTCGAACTTCACTTTTTCTTGACTCATCAAGATCCCTAAATAGAGACTTTGTACTAGACATATGATTCGAGCATCCACTGTCAATAATCCAAACACCATCAGAATTGTCAGTAATTGGAGAATGAGCCATGAACAACTTACTTTCATCCTCAACTTTATCAGAGAGATTGACATGCTTCTGTTCATCTCTTTGTTTGGTCCAACAATATGCTTCAGTGTGGCCAGACTTCTTGCAATACCAACATTTCAAGTCACTCTTGGGTTGACGTGACTCATTAAATTGTCCTCTACCTCTGCCGCAGCCTCGACCTCGGCCACGAAATCCGCCTCTTCCTCTACCTCTACCGGAAAAATTTGAGGATTTTTCTTTGGAGAAGGAAGACTCCTCTTTCACCTGGAATTCTTTTTCTTCAACCTTCTCATAAGACCTGTTTATCCTATCTTCATGAGCTAACAAAGAACCCACTAATTCATCAAACGTATAGTCAGATAAGTTCTTGGATTCTTCGATAGCAGCAACCACATGCTCAAACTTATTGGTTAAAGACCTCAAAACCTTTGCCACAACAGTTTCATCAGTAATTTTTTCTCCATATGACTTCATCAGATTAACAATTGCAGAGACTCGAGACATATAATCTTGCACAGATTCACCCTTTTTCATGCTTAAAGTTTCAAAATCATGACGTAAAGTTTGCAATTTAACTACAATCACCTTCTTATCTCCCATATACTCCTGCTGCAAAATTTCCCAAGCTTCATTGGATGTCTCTGCTGCTGAAATTCTGGGAAAGATATCATCATGAAGAGCTTGTTGAATCAAGAACAGCGCCTTAGAATCCTTCCTGCGGTTTTCCCGGAGCTGTTGTGCATGGCCTTCATCAGGGTCTGGAAATCCATTCTCCACCAAGTCGCATAGCTCTTGAGACTTAAAAAGGGTCTTCATCTTAAGACTCCAAAACTGATAATTTACCCCTTTAAAGATTGGAAGAGGTTGAGAATTTGAATTGGTGTTCACTGCCATTTTTTCTTATCTGGAGATGATAGATTTCTCTCTTACGTTTTAAATCTCTCTTTCTAGCCCTCTCTCTGGCTCCCAGGTGAAGAAACCTGGCTGCTTTGATACCAAAAGTGTTAGAAAAGAAAGTAGGCAAAGTGGAAAGAAAGACGTTGCTTTTTACTTCTTCATTCAACTGCAGAAAAAAACAAGAGATCTACTGCCCTTTTATAGGCTTACAACTCAACCAACTTAAGCTAAATTATAGGAACTAACAACTAGTGGTGTAACATGACATAAACACAACATTCCCACTACTGGAAAACAGAAAATTTAAAAACATTGACCAAGTAAAATACAACTCCAGTAAGACTAAAAAACAGGACCTTAAAGAACAGATTTTTACGGTGACTGATTATTGAAGAACTAGTCAACAAAAAAAAGTTCACAACTTTGCAGCATAAGGTAGATAATAATTTTTAAATTATAATCGATTCCATTTTTGAATGAGAGTCTTGAAGTAGCGCTAAAGTTGTTGTCATGTGACCTAAAGGTCAAGTCATGGAAGCAACCTCTTAGACGAATACAAGCTAAGGTAAGGTTGCTCATTGTATCTGTTATATTTTAGAATCTGAGTGATATGAAGATTTACTAAATGTTGATCTTCCGCTATATTACATTTTATTTGTTATGCTATAAATGTGAATCATCTTTTTAGATTATTCATGCTATTAATGTAGTTTAATCTATGAAAATGGACACAAAAGGTAGGCTTTCAATATAATCTCACACAACATATGGATATTCCTATGTACAAAAGTTATATCAAAGAACGTCAAAAGAACAAAGATTGTCCAAGTTTCTGTTCCTTTTGAACGGATTTGTAGTTGTATGTCCATGTTAAATTGAGGGAAATGTATCCTGTCCATGTTATATTCTCCCCTAGCTTCTAGCGAGGCATTTGTTGGGGCTCGTTAGAAACCCCGTCAGCTACTCTATTCCCTTCGTCGAAAATAAATTGAATTATACCTTGATCAAAAATTTTGCATTAGGTGTTGATCTATTGAATATATTGTCCCAAATATTCCAGTGCATTAGTTGAGCTAGAGTCATACTCTGATTAGTAATTCCACCTTCTCGATATCATTTTTACAACACCATTCTACTGTTGTTTGGTCGTGTAGGGGGGTGATCTAGACGTTAGCCAGGAGTTTATCTGAACCCCTTGACAGAAAAATATACTCAATATATAAAGGTATTTTAAAAATATTTATGTATACATACATAAGTTTTGGACCTCATGAACATAAGATTAGATGTTATCATATTGCTCAAGGGAGTTCAAAATTAACTTTGAGGTTCCAAATTCAAATCCCAAGTACTACATTTTTATTTATCGAACCCACTTAGTGAAAAAAAGTCCTTGATCCGCCATTGATCATGCATATGCTTCAGCCGTGTTGTCTCCATATGGAGAAGCATATGGGATTATGAACATATTAAATTAGCCAAAATAGTCTTGTAGGTCTATTTTTATCCTTTCACTAATATCATGAACATCTTGAGTTTCTTATTTAGTATAAAATCAACAGAGTCAATTGATTTTCTCTTGTTTTTAATGCTTCCACTGATCTAAAATGTTGGAAAATATAGGCAATTACAAAAACTCTAGAAGTTTGAGTATGCAATAAAATCACTTAAGGATATTTCACCGGAATTAAGGTGTATCCGCAGGATGCAATAAGCTTTTCTAGTATTAAACTAGGCGCTAGAAAGTAATAAAGATTTTAGATTTGTAGACAGCCCAAAAAAAGAAAGATCATAAGGATCATAAACACCACGAGTAAGTTGTCAACTTCTAAAACAATCAAGAATTAATAGCCTGTTTGGCCAAGCTTATTTTTCTCCAAGAGTGCTTCTTCTTTTCTCAAAAGTGTTTTTTCGAAAATGATCTGTTTGGCAAAGCTTTTGAAAGAAAATAAGTATCTTTGGTTACAAAAAAAAACAGTTTTTCATAAGCTAAAAAAAGTAGTTTTTCCCTAAAAGAACATACTTTAAAAGAACTTGTAAAAAGCATGCCCAAACACTAATTGTTGTTCAAAAGTGTTTTTTCAATATTTTGACCAAATACAAATTGCTTCTCACGGACAAGAGGGAATTTATCGGATGGCAAGCAGCCCTCACTTCCAACCCGAAAGTTGTGAGTTCGAGTCACCAAAGAAACAAACCGAAAAAAATTGTTTCTGAATGTCAAAAGTGCTTTTTTGAACTTTTAAAAATAAGTTGATTTAAGAAGTTTAACCAAACATGCCGGTTGAAATAGTCAGAATGATAATTGACCATTAAAAAAATCAATTCCACCAAATTAAATTTCTTCCAATACTGGAATAAATTATTTGACCAAAATAGGAGCAAAAAACCCATAATGAATTCTGTTGACCAAAATTAATAGTGGATATAATCTTAAAAGATATTTTTATTCTTTGTGAGATATTAGTGATATTTTTTCTATATAAAGTACTTGTGATAAACATATGATTTGAGAAAAAATTCTATTTATAATACTTTCTGTATAGTTTTTGAACCTACAACAGTTCATTCACAAAATCTGCACAGCTACGATGGTAGAAGCTACAGTAATATTGACTCCTAGTCTCCTTGAAGTCACTAAATATACCTCCACTAATGTCAAACCAAGAAGATGACCCATTCAATCGAGATAAACCAGGGCCAGGGTTTGTTATGGTTTCAATAGTTGGCTTGACAAACATGGCAAATTATTGGTCAATCCCAATAATCGAGAATGGAATGGATTGTTCAGTGGTTTGGGTATTATATGATTAACAACACCATTGCGAACATCACCCAATCTTCCTGTGAAAGATTGGGTGATGATGTAGTTAGCAATGGTGTTGTTAATCATATAACATCAGGAAACTTGACAATTCATTCTATTCTCAGTTTGTCTATGTCATGTTTTCCCAAGCATGGATCCATCACCTCGCATTGCAGGCCTCAGCTGGAGAATGCTTTCGATTACTGGGACTGACAAAGAGTTTTTCAAGTTGGTTAATTCAACTGTTGAATCCACATCTCCTGGCCCTAGTTTAGCTGAATTGCATCGAGCATCTTCTTGGTTATACATTTGTGGAAGTATATTTTGTGACTTCAATGAGACTAGGAGTAAACATTACTATTTTCTCATTATGAAGCATTTCTGTCGATGTTCAAGTATTTCCGTGGATGAAGTAATTATTTTCTCCTTTTATACCTTTTTTTACATGAACTGTTGCACGTGGACATTTATCGATTATTTCACAATTTGTTGTTGTTACTATTCCTTTACTGTATTCTCTGAACTGCTATGTTTTCTTCATTGTCATTTACCTTTTCAAAAATACTTAGATTTGCTGCACTTGCGCCCAGGGTCCTTTGAGAACAACCTCTTTACCTCCACGAGGTAGTGTAAGATCTGCATATACTCTACGCTCCCCAGCCCCCACTGTGGGATTTCACTAGATAGATTGTTGTTGTTGTACTTTAAGATTTCATATCATAGCTGAATGTAGAACTTGTAGACCAATAGAATGTGTACGCAGCGGATGGCCCTGCATCCACAGTTTCAGGCTCAGTTACATGTGCAGAGAAATTTAAAGATTGTTTTTTAGATGGTGTATATATTACACATTTTATGAACTCTTATTGATTCTGGACTTCGTTTACGGAAGTGCACTTAACGCCTTCAATGAAGGACTAAATTTCTCTTTCAGAACACCTCAAGGCTTGAGAATATATAATTGGAACAGGTGATAATTTTTAACACTGATCTCTACTTACACTTTATGTGTTTGGATTTTATTTTATTATATCAATCTAATTTTTATTTTTATTCAGATCTGTGCATTCAGTGTGAATGAGTACGTTATCATATCTCGTTGCAGATTGTACATGAATGAAGGTTCACCTTTTTCATGCATGTTGTTCCAATTGTTAACCCCTCCGTTAGTTCAAACTAACTGACATACCATGTCAAAGCTTTTCCTCTTAGTGTCGTTAAGGCTTCTCTTGGCAGAAAAATTAAATTCCAAATTCTGCACTGAGTTGAAGAGGGCTTTTTTTAACAGCATATTGCACACCTCTGTAACATATTATACGTGACTCTTCTCTGTAGTGTCTTAGCTTAGTAAACCTATCGCTTCAGGTGCTCGTCGTGCAAGTGAAACATTCTGTGCCGGCTCTTACAGGCATACGGTGAATACCAACTGTTTCATTCTTGAGGTATGTTCCTCTATTGCAATTCCGCTAACATTTTGTTCACTTTTGACCGAATTGAAGTAAGTATTGAAACGTGATATCTGCATACTGTGTGAAAATCAGTCAAGGGATATCATAACAGGAGTTGGGAGAGAGGTGAAGGAAGAAATCCACAAGAAACATATTTCCTGCGGGAAATACGTAAGGACAAATTGTTTTGACAAATATTCACGTTCTCTATTGGTTCTTAATGCCTTTATACTTTTGTCTAATTAATTCTCAACTTCATTCATATATCTTTTGAAGCATTCAAGTGCTTCTGATTTATGAGGTATCAAATAGACATAACCAAAGCGCGTGAAATCGTCAATGAATGTAATGAAATATGAAGCACCAGTCCTTGCCCTTACATTTATTGGACCACAGTTATCAGAATAGATTAATTGCAATGGGAATTCGGCTCTTTTAGCCTTCCCAAATGGTTTACGTGTCATCTTTCCAGCAAGACAATTTTGACAAGTTGGCATTTCAACTTTGGAGAAAGAATCTAGATGTCCTTCCTTTGCTAATCTATTCATTCGGTCTTGCCCTATGTGACCCAATCTAGCATGCCATGTAAGTATATTAACATCATTATGACTTGAATAACATGACATTACACAACGGTCAACATAATAGTTATAAGTCGAAGGATTACAATCTAAAATAATAAAATGATCACAACGATGTCCAAAATCATAAAAAACATTATCTAGAGTAATTCTTACACAATTAAGACTATAGAAAAAATGAAACCGGCATCTAAAAGAACAAACACAGACACTAAGTTTCATCGAGTTTCTGAAGCATATATAGGACGTCATGCAACATTAAAGAACGGACTTCACGTAAATCTACTTTGCAAGTGTCAATCCCTTTGACTTCAAGTCTTGCTTTATTTCCTAATAGATCCACCTTGATCCAGGTGAAACTCGACGAAACTCCAAAAGCTCTTCTCGATCTCGACTCACATGGTTGGTGGCTTCTGAGTCTACAATCCACATAGGATAAGAATCAATTAATAAAGCAGTGCTAGAAACATATCTAGCCGTTAGAGATGCTACCTTTTTCACCTCAGGACATTCACGAGAAAAATACCGCAGAACATGGCAGTTTTAGCACTTCATCTTGCCCGTCTTTCTTCTTGAAAAACCCTTTTCCCCATTTCGAATTTGGCTTGTTCTTTTTCTCAGATGGTCCTTCTTCGGTCTCTTTACCCTTTCCGTTCTTTTTCCACTTCTTCTTGTGCTTGAATCCTGAAGAATTCTTACAACTTGATTCTACCATAAAGGCATTAGAAGCAGCTTTAGCGGTGCCAAAAGGCTCATCTTCAAGTTCAACGTGACGAGCAACATCTGAAAAAGTTTTGATGCTATCATTGTAGATTAAGTTGACCTTCAAGTGTTCCCAACTGTTGGGAAGATATCGAATCACTTCCTGAACTTGCTGCTCATCCGAGAGAACGTTACCAGCACTTTTGAGTTGAGCTATAATATTCGACATCACCCAAAGGTGTTGTTTGATGTTCTGATCATGACGCTTCTTGTAAGTGTCAAACTTGATAGTCAGATGTCTGAGGCGGGTGATAGAAGTACCCCATATATTCCTCGCAAGTGTACCCAGATGGCATTGGCAGTAGGAAATTCCTCACACTCATGTATAAGGTCATCAACCACAGAACTTACAATGATTCCACATTAAAGGTGTCAAACGGGCCAGGCTGACCCGGCCCGGCCCGGCCCGAAACACCAAACCGGATCGGTTTGACCCGGCCCGGAAAGCCCTAGGGCTTTAGGGTACCGGGTTCCGGTCCGGTTTTTTTAAAAAATTAGGCCCGGTTAACCCGGCCCGGACCAACCCGGTCCAGGCCCGCCGGTTAACCGGCCCGGCCCGGCCCGGTAACCCAAAAAAAATTATAAAAAAAAAAAAAAAAAATCTGTTGGGCCAAACTAGCCGTTGGCCCAACGGTAATATTACCGTTTTTGGGTCCAAACGGCTAGTTTGGGCCCATTTGATTAAAAAATATATATATATATATAAAATATTTTTTAATCCTCAAAATAAATCTATAAATACCCTACAACTTCAAATCATTTCTCACACAATTTTTCACTCTCTCAAATCTCATTCTCTCTCAAATCTCAATTCTCAAATATTCAATATATTTAATTTCTTAAAGTGTTCACTTTAATTTTTTAATTTTTCGTTTACAAAGTAAGAGCGGAAGTTTCTAAAGTCGCAATCTTCGGATACTTCCAAAATTTGGTATTGTCGTTCCATCTCTTACGTTTAATTTTTATTTATTGTATTAATTGTTTAATATTTAATTTTGTTATATTTGTGTATTTTGAATATTTTTAGTTTAATTTAATTTATATTATGGATAAATTAAAAAACCTCGCTGCTAAAGGTGTTAAAAATTTTTGTCCCGGAAGCGGTAGTGGTAGTAAAAAGCGAATTATTAGCGGTAGAGGTAGTTCAAGTAATAGATATACCCGTGTGACTTCGCCTCCGGTACCACTTGATACACCTTTTGAGGAAGAAATAGGTGTAGGTGCTCACGATATGGATTATGTAGAATTTCAAGAAAATTACGGTATAGAAGAAGAAAATGAAGTAGATGAAGTTAATGTAGACGAAGATGATGAAAATATTGCTGAAACACCCGCAGTAGGAGATGCTAACGTTAGATCTGAATCAGTTAATCTCCCTTCCCGTCCTCCCAGTGCCCCAAAACCCCGTAAAAGAACTAGTATTGCATGGCAATTTTTTGAACGTATATCAGATATTGAGGTGCAGTGCAATATTTGTCAACAAATATATAAGCATAGAAGTGGCGGTAAGCAAGGGGGTACGGGTACGTTAATGAGACATATAGCTGAAGATCACAAAAGAGAGTTAAATATTGCAAAAGGTGGTGGGGATGTTGGTGGGTCAACGCAAACTAGAATGGACCCAACAACCGGTCAAGTAGCGAAAAAGTATAATAAATTGAGGGACCGGGAAGAAATAGCTAAAATGGTAGCTGTGGGTTGTTTGCCTTTTACTTTTCCTTCTTCTGATGCTTTTATCCGTTATATACAAGCAATTTATAATCCTATGTTTAATGGTATTCCTAGAACTACTTGTCGGTCTGATATTTTTAAACTCCATTCACAATATTGTTTTTATTTATCAACATTCTTAAAAAATATTCAATGTAGATTGTCCCTAACTTCTGATCTTGGTCGTGTTGTTAATAAAAATGATTATTTAACCGTTACTTGTCATTGGATGGATAGTAATTTCATAATGCAAAAACGTATTCTTGCTTTTTTATATGATGAAGATCGCAAACATACTGGACAATTTATTGCTGATTCTATTATTAAAATTGTCGGATATTATGGTATAGAAAATAAAATTTTATGTATTGCTTTTGATAATGCTTCTAACAACAAGAATGCTATAACAAAAATAAGATCTACGTTATCTCCACCCTTTCCTGAAATTTTCCATATTAAGTGTGCATGTCATATCTATAATTTAATTATAAAAGATGGTCTTGACTTTTTTGAGGTTTATATTGAAAAAATTCGTCTTGCCGTAGGTTTCATTCAAGGAAATAATCGTAGAGCGAGAATTAAAGAATTTAAAGTTAAATGTCAAGAAAATGGACTTACACCGATTTTAATGCCTGAGGAAATTGATATTAGATGGAATTCTATGTATGAATTTTTAAAAACTTGTTATAAATATAGAATTCCTATTACACTAACTTTTAACCAACACTGTGGTTCTTTTGCTGATTCTGCTGATTGCATGTTACATAATTCTGATTGGGTTATAATTAATGATCTTGTTAAGTTTTTAGAAAAATTTTATGTAGCTACGGTTGAATTTTCCGGTGCATACTATCCTACTGTTTGTAATATTTTGGCATATATAGCCGATATTTCTGGTTTGCTCCAACAATATAAAAATAAAGAAGGTTATAAAGAAACTGTTGGCGCTATGTTTACGAAATTTAAAAAATATTTCTTCCCGATTCCCCCTATTTACTTGGTTGGTGCTATTATAAATCCTTGCATGAAATTTAATCATATGTGTCACTTTAGTACTCTTATTTATGCTAACTTAGAAATAAATACTAACCGTGAGTCTGAACAAGAGCAGCCTGATTTGTGGACGGCTACGGCTGATGCAAAAGATTATATAGAAAAATTATATAATCACTATGCTGATTTATTTGATTCAGCCGTACCTACAAATATCAGTCCAACTGTCGCTCCTCATCCTCCCGAGGAGCCATCATCTTCTAAAAGGTCGGCACATAGTGGTTTTCCTGATTCGTTTTATGATTTAACTTGTTGGAACAGTGTGGATGAGAGAGCTTACACATCAACTTATCGGGAAGAGCTGAAATATTATCTGCGGACGCCACCAGAGGATCGCAGACGACGGATCAACTCGCTGGATTGGTGGAGAAATAATGAATCACAATATCCTGTACTTTCAAGATTAGCCAGAGATATCTTGAATGTTCCAATGTCAACCGTTGCATCAGAGAGCGCCTTCAGTCAGGGACGACAGCAGCTTGGAGACAACCGACACTCATTGGGAAGCAACGCAATGAATGTTTTAGTTATCCTTAAAGATTGGATTAGAGCAGAAAGAAGAAACCAAGGAATGGAACCAGAGCCAAGCGACGACCTCAAACTTGAAGAAATAAAGACTTCACGGGAGAACTCAACAGAATCAAGTCCAATGCATGGGTTTGCCCCCGTTGACTTCGACTATCCTATGCAAATTCCAATTAATATTAACATGAATGAGTTGGAAAAAATGATGCATAATTTATAGATTTTTCATTCATGTAAATTATAAATTTTGGATCATTTTGCAATCAATAAAATTCCACAAATTCATTCACTCCTTAGTCGTTGTTTTTTATTTTTTTTTATTTATCAATTTAAAGTTTTAATATCTTCTATACAACTGTATATTTAATGTATACATGTGTATAGGTTTATATATCTTATATAGAAGTGTATATTTAATGTATACACGTGTATATATCTTCTATAGAAGTGTATATTTAATGTATACATTGTATATATCTTCTATAGAAGTGTATATTTAATGTATAAATTGTGTATATAGCGTATATATAGTGTATATTTGACCGGTTTTTATCCGGGTTTGACCGGGTTTGACCGGGTTTGACCGGGTTTTAGCGGGTTTGACCGGATTGGGTTAAGTGGGCCGGTTCCGGGTGGGTTTTATTTTTTTTACTGTGCGGCCCGGCCCGGCCCGGACCGGTTAAGGCCAAAACCGGCCCGTAACCCGGTTAGAGAGAGGGGGCCGGTTCCGAGTTGACCCGGCCCGGCCCGTTAGACAGACATATTCCACATGCAATGGCATCAGCATTTTTCCACGCCTTATAAGCTTCAAGGTCTCTTTTGTGTTGTGCATTGTTGTACATACCATATCTTACGACTTCAAATGTCGTAGTTGTCTCCATTTAGTTTTTATCCTTTCTTCAAGTCAGTAATTATGCTTTTAGATGCCATACCTGTTATTAAGAGTCAATTACGCAAGTGTGTTATCAATTATGCATGCAAATTACACATTTAAGCAACTAATTTCACCTAAAGGTTTCATGTTTATTGTAAAATTGAAAGGATACTTAAAAATCCAATCATCATAGACAAACTAAACACTTGACCAAAATAAAAAAATAATTTCTTAACGTGTATTAGGATGATGGCTTTCAATTAAGTCGTTTTAAACTCAAATAAATGAATGAAATTGACAGAAAAAGATATAAAAAACTTAATATATATAATATATAAATTTAATAAGTAACTTCATGTTACAAGTCAATCTAAAAAATAAAGTCATTCCACAAATATTCTAGACGACTTATGTATACACACAAGGATCACTAGGCCAAGTCTCGTGGTAAATATCAATTAATCTCTCACTCCAAGGGTTATGGAGACAATTTGCTAAAATAACTAATTCTTCCCAATCCTAGACTTCTACATAGTTTTCTAGTTCTACACGTTTCATCTCAAACAGATGTATAAAACTAGCAACACTAATGTTAGGTGACTTCTTAAAAGACTTGAATTCTTTCAGTTTCTTCTCTCTTTCCCTTCGTATAGCCCTTTCATTCCGTAACAGGTTTTGTGTCGCACTGGGGACACCATTTCGTATGATCTCTCGACCTTGAAAACATGCCCTTTGACAACGTGCTCTTCCACTTTGTCACTTTGCTCGACATCCAGAACTCCCACTTGGAGAGATTCGAATTTGTCCGCATTCAGCCATTTCTGAAATAGGAACCAAGAAACAATAAGAATGGTTTTACCACTCAATGTAATACTTATGTCACAATTTATCGTAGAAGACAAAATCTATTAAAAATAATATGGACTAATTAAGGCAAAAAAATATCAAGTCCAACTCAAACACTTATTTATTTAAAATTGTAAAAGGATTCACTATGCCACCTTTATTGTATATTTTCATGTTAATTAAAAAAAAAATCCCAAAAGAAAATATATTTAAAAAAAATCCCAAAAGACATTCTGTGCAGGTTATGGCTCTCTTAGGTAACAAAATTCTTCCTCTTCAAAAGGACCATAATTTTATCATGATGGAAGGTGATTATTATATTTGTTTTTATAGAAATCTTATAAAAACATGAAATGCTGATACCATAACTATCCAAGTAACTTGGATCAGACACAAAGAAGGGGAAGTTTGGCAAAAGTCCACTTCCCAAACATTTTTTGACATTTATCCACCAAGTTTTTTTAATTTGAAGAATGGATATTTTTATGGGACCACAAAAATAAAATGCAAAACCAACACTCAACTTACAAAATCTACACTTAAGCTCCTTTTTCCATTTCAGCCCTAATTTTGTTAAAACTACACTTTAGTCCATCTTGAAAAATATAAATATTGGATAAATAATTTTTTTTAAAATAAAATCTCAAATCTGCTCAACCAATCCACTAGCAACCACCCTATTTTGGCGCCATTTCCTCAATTTTCCGACCATTTTTCAGCCAGTTTTCATTAAATTTTCTGGAATCCATCGAAAAGTGACATTATCTCCATTGTTAAAAGCCTTTTTCAATTATTTTTAGCTCCAATTTTTCTTTCATTTTCATCCAAAAAGCTCCAAATTTAGTACCACATTTCGAAATCAATTCTTGGGTCAATAGCAACATTCCAATACTCCTTAGGTTGTCTCTAAGCTGAAATTCATTGGATTATTTCGGTGGTCATAGTAAAAGGATCAATCGTGCACTGTACGTCCAGCAGCTAGGAAGAAGTTGACTTCAGTCTATTAAGTCTAGGCGCATAAACCACTATTAAAGTCTATTGAATACTATTATCGAGGTATATTATGCCTATTATAGATTACGTGGTTGTTGCTAGTATATTTTCTAGTGAATGGGAGGAGATTCCTAAATGTTGGGTTTGGAAAACCGCGTCTAAAGAGACAGTTTCCATTACCCATCGTCGCAGCGGCTCATACGCCGATATGGTTAGAAGTGTAACGGAGAGCGGTGAATTAAGTTGTGATCAAAGCGAGGTGTTAATTGGTTACTTGATGAACGGGAGTGGAAAAATCCATCCAACGTTCATAAGGAATGATAGACACGTGGAATTATATATGCTTTGCGTTGATTCTGATAACTTCAGACCTACATTGCGGTTTAAAGTTTTTGAAAGGTCCCGGGAAGAAGCTTTCACATCAGCCCCACCCCAACCCTCACCCCCACCCCCACCCCCACCCTCGAATATGGATGATACGTCAACGTAATACGATTTCTTGGGTTGTGATGAATGGGATAATAGTGAAGATTATGAAGAAGAGGAGTGTGGAGGGGGTGAGGACGGGCAGCTCGAACCACAATGAAGCTACTGTTTCTCGAACGGTACCTATCTTTTTTTAGGACAAACATTCAAGGAAAAGAAAACATTAAAACTTTTGTTGAAGCAGGCGTCGGTGAAAATATCGTTCAATTACACAACTCTGAAGAGTAGTAAGAAATACTTGAGGGTGAGGTGTGTACATCGTACTTGCAGGTGGATAGTGCGTGCATGTGCTATTGGAGAATCGGGTTGGTTTCACGTCCAAAATTACAAGGGAGAGCATACTTGTGGAATTGTTCATGTCACGGAAAAGAACAAGAATGTTACCATGGAGGTCATTACCTCACCTATTTCAACTTCTTCAATGATAACAAAGGTCGAAGCCCAAAAGAGATCGAGAGGATCGTATTTAGGGAGCTACATTTAAGGCCTAGCTATTGGAAGTGTTGGATGGCAGGCGTCATTGAGAAGAACATAGTTCGAGGTACGTCCGAGCATTGATATGCAGTTCTTCCCGCATTATCATATATTTTCAATGTCCTCAACCCCGAGTCTATTAATTCCTTCATGGTCGATGAGGAGTATGGCAGGTTTATTTTCTACTTTATGGCATTTGGGGCTTCTGGATATGCACACATGAGAAAGGTCATTGCCGTTGATGGCACGTAATCGTTTGGCAATTACAAGGGCGTGCTATTGTCCATTGTGGCTCAAGGTACATAGAATCATATCTATCCCTTTGCGTATTGTGTGATGGATAAGGTGAATGATGCGTCGTGGGGCTTCTTCTTCGAGAATCTTAAGGTCTTTTTCGTCGACGGACCAGAGCTGTGTGTTACCTCGGACAGGCGCGTAAGCATAGCCAACGGCCTCGCAAGGCATTATACACTTGCTTATCACAATGTTTGTATGAGGCATCTCGGTGAAAATCTTTGAATAAATCACCATTGTTCTGATTCTCTCTATTTGTACTACCATAAGGCCAAGGCGTACACGTTGGAAGAATTTAATGACTACTTCAATGCCCTTAAACAAAGATTTCCCAGCGCAGCAACTTGCCTCAAGCATAAAGTAGGATTTGAAAAGTGGAGTCGGGCTTACTTTCCAGGTAATTGATTCAACATCATGACCTCAAACATCACCGAGTCGCTCAACTCAATATTGCGTGATGAAAGAGAGTATCCAGTGGCGTCCATTTTCAATTCAATTGCACATAGATTTGGAGAAATATTCAGGAAGAGGTATGCGGAGGTGGACAATTCAAAGACAACCTTCATTCCCGTAGCTGAGAGGATCTTGTGGGAAAACATGACTGAAGGGGACAAATTATATGTGAACAACATAAACAGAAGCACCACCGAATTCACTGTTCTTGGCTACGGTCGTTCCGCAAAAGTTAATCTTTTGAGACGGTCATGTTCTTACAGAAAGTACAACTTGGTGAAATTGCCATGCGCTCATACAATGGAAGCATTGCGTTTGAAGCATGGGGATGAATACGGAAATAGTATGTACAACCACTCTTTGCAAATATATTCGAAAGAATCATACCTACTTGCATACTTGGAACCTATTTGTGCAGCACCACTTGAGTCGGAGTGAAGTGTCGCGTGAGAGTATCTTGAAATGCAAGTTCTTCCACCCGACTTCGATCACAAACTCGGACGGAGGAAGTTGAAACACGTTAAGGGTGTGTTGGTTCCTTCAAGGTACAAGAAAAGAACAAGTGCTCCAAGTGAAAAAGACCGGGACATAAGAGAACAACATGTATCCTTAACGTAGGATAATATGATTGGCATTGTATTGAATGTTTTTGTTTGTTCAAATGCACTGGACAGTATGTTATGTGTATTCTATTTTAAAAACAAGTGAACTACAGTTAGAATCGACATTTTTTGTTGCGCATTATCGATTCCCGTTCATATATTATATACTATGTACTAAATAGATTCTAAACGTAAATAATCGATAAGACTCATAATATATAATATATCAGTGTTTGGTCTACTAAGTGAATGTTCCGTATGTAGTGTATAATAAACCTACCTAGTTGTCTATTGAACAAACCTTTTTATTCATACAATGTTGAATTAGTAATAATTACGACCCATTGGAATGGGTGGCAATTCGAAAACTGTCCTTTCAATTTCTGAAATTGACTATACACATTACACATCGACTAGACTCAAAATATATAATACATCGATGCATTGTCTAGGGGGTATAGTGTAAAATACATAGTCTATCATCCATCAGTCATGTAGTCCATTACAGAAACCCTATTCCTCATTAAACCATTAAATGTGAATATTACACTTCATGAAACGACAGGATTTTAAATACCTCGACTGCCACAACCACCGCGACTTTTTATTTCTTTTTATCACACGCCTTCTCCAGTTTAATAAACAAGTTTAAAGCTTGTATTGGTAGATTTTCTCATGGTCTGGTCTATTTAAAGAGACCATGATCGATTTTGAACACAATCTCAGAAGAAAAAAGACTTAAGGGAGAAGAAGATGGCTAGGAGGACGCACCCACTACGACCATTGCACAGAATGTCAACAATAGACAATATAGAGTTGCTAAGGCTTCGGAGTGACCTGGATTTCCTTTTCGAGGGTCTTTCCCCTGATCAATGATGATTGGATAAAAGCTTCGCCAGATGGCTCATTTTCTTTGGGCCATAGCCAAGAGGCTCACCCCCCCCCCCCTTCGTCCCCCTAGTGTGGTTTTGTTTTTTTTAGTTTGGTTTGTAGTTCATTGCTTAATGAAGCTTTCATGGTAGGATTACGTAAATGAAAGCCTCATTTTTTACTTTTTATTTAGATTTTTTTCCCAAAAATTGTAAATATAGATGCGACGAACATTTATATATTTATAAACAAGTTTCATGTTTCTGTATTCATGATGTTGTCTTTATATATTGTGATTTGTTAGTGTTTCTTCAGTAGTCCCTATTTTAAGATTTGCAAACTTTATTTACACTCTGAGTAAAGTAGGAATAAATAATTGACTATGGTAAATACACATTATATAATTGACTGTGTCAAGGGTAAATTATAGAATGAAATCAGTGTTCGTGATCCTGTATATTGAGAGATTATCGACTTATAAACAAGTCTATTATTGACAACTCATATAGTCTATGATCAACTTACTAAATATATTAACGGCTTAAAATAATGGGAAAAAAGGAGAAATTAACTAAAGTAAAATTAGAGTATGTCAATTAACACCATTAAAATATTATAAAAAAATTTTGATGCATCAATTGTGACTCCCAATCAGTTTTGGACGTGATCAAGTGTTATCTTAGACACGGCGTAGTCGTAGATCATTGAGATGATATAAAAATGAGAAGAAATAAAATAAAATAAAATAAATATTAATCATCCAAGCACTAATGAACGACCACTTATCGTGACAAGAGATTAGACTTGTGTGATAATCATAAGGATGAGTGGTGGTTGTTACTTGTGAGTGTTCAATGGACAAGTAGTGTATGAGAACAAGGAGTCCTTCTCATTTGAGACACTTGTTCTAGGTAATTGGTTGTTACTACTACTGCCCTCCCCTTTACCCATTTGATCGAGTGTCCAATTGATTTGTAATCTTATATTATGATATTTAGTCATTTACATTGTGTGAGTGATGTTAATTTAGTTTATTTTATTTTATTTCTCCCTTTTTCTAATCTCACCTCTTTTGAAAATAGACTTGATATGATATCTTGAGTATATTATAGATAAATAGCTTTATCTATACCAGACTTTATTATTAGTCATGTATCTACCAAAGAAGTCTATTTTCAAAGAATGTCAGATTAATAAAATGGAGAAATAAAATAAAATAAAATAAATTAACATCACTCACGCAATGTAAAGTGACCAAATATCATAATATAAGATTACAAATCAATTGGACACTCGATCAAATGGGTATTGGAGAGGAAAATGGTAGTAACAACCAATTACCTAGAACAATCGTCTCTGTTGAGAAGGACTCCTTGTTCTCATACAATACTTGTCCATTGAACACTCACAAGTTACAACCACCACTCATCCTTATGGTCATCACACAAGTCTAATCTTTTGTCATGATAAGTGGTCGTTCATTAGTTCTTGGATGATTAATATTTATTTTATTTTATTTCTTCTCCTTTTTATGTTTGCTCAATGATCTACGATTACGCTGTGTCTAAGATAACACTTGATCACGTCCAAAAGTGATTGGGAGTCACAATTGATGCATCAAAACTTTGTTACAATATTTTAATGGTGTTAATTGACATACTCTAATTTTTTTTTGTTTAATTTCTCCTTTATTCCCATTATTCTAAGTTATCCATATATTTATCAAGATGATCATAGACAGTACAAAACGTCTATAATCAACTGTAGTCTTAAATCGATAATATTCTAATACACAGGATAATCAACACTGACATCAGTATACAATTCGTAAGTCACCCAATCAATAATATAAGACATATACATTCGTTGGAGAACCTTTGAAGTAAAACATAATTCATTTAAATTTTCTCCAACAGTATAATTCTAACGGGTAGAATGTTTCAACGGTCAGATTTTTATAGCCTAATTATATTAATTAAAGGAACCCTTTTGGACTCCTCCATGTTCATTTATTCATGACTTTCAAGTTTTTCAACAAAAATAACAATGTCGTAGTCATCTCAAACTTTCAAAAGTTCTTATATTTGGCATTGTGGTAATCCTGCGGTGTTGAAAACATCATGCACCGACAGAAATCCGGGGCAAAAATTCTACAGTTGTGAGGTTGGAAAGGTTTTTTTTTTAAATAAAAATTTATTTGTGTTCATCTCATAATTAAATTTACTAATTTATCCTCGTTATTTTAGAATAATGTTGGATGCTCTTATTTCACGTAGATTTCCTCCGATTTCGAGGTGTCAAAATTTCAAAGCATTGCAAAGTTTGAAATGTTTGAAAGGCTTAGAGATTCCGAAAAAAATAGGGATCTTCTAATGACATTATATAGAGAATCAGAACACAAGATTGATCACTTAAAGGGATTGTTGAAAGATGTCAAAATTGAGAAGGATCAACTTAAGCATAAGTTGGCTATGGCTGAAGAAAAATAAAAGGGCATGAAATTTATGGTCTATGGTTTACAAGTAGTTTTAGCTTTTTGAAACGGTGTAATAGGGGTGTAGTGGAGTTGAATGTATTCTAAATGTTTTATTAATCGACTACTTGTTACTTATATTATAAATGGTTTATCTTTTTCATTCATCGACTACACATCGCTCTACTGTATATGCTTTACCTTTTAATCAGAGTCTATAATAAACGATGATAATTCATGTAAAAGAAATGATACGTTGATTATATAAAATGAAAAATGTTTATCATAAACTATAAAGGAAGTTTAGAAAACAAAATTGTTCAGTTCTACGCATCCCGAGCTTAAAGTTAAAAGTTAACATTATCTAGTCAAGTAAAAATAATCATCAGCCACAAATAAAAATTTAATAATTGTCTAAAGATTCAACATTTTCGGTTTCCATCATCATCTTGTCCATTTCCTGACTAACTTCATTAAGAAATTCATCCAAGCTTGGAAATTCATTCGTGTTATCCTTCTCCGTGATACCTTTTTTTTCTAGTGCATCACATTTTCCTTCTTCTTTATGTTGTTCTTTCTCTACTTCTGATGCATTTTTCTCTTCTGTTTTCTCTCCATCTCCTTTATTGTTTTCTTCTTCACAACCATTTTTTTAATTTTTATCATATTCATCTTGTCCGCCTTCGTCATGATCCTCCTTCTCCACACCAGCTGACCCATCAGCTTTGTTTTCTTCTTCACAAACAACTTCTGCATTTTTTTTCTTCTTTCTCTTCATCACCTTCATCCAGATTTTCCTTCTCTACAGCAGCTGCAACCTCAGGGATCATCATATCATCAGCATTGATGAAGGCATGTTCCAAAGCTGCTACCTTAAGGAGCGCTTCTTTGATTCCGCTGTCATCGTGGTCAGCCCTCTCCTCTGTATGTCGACTTTGCACCTGCACACCTGCATTTTAAAGTATTTACCATTTATATAAACTAAGATATCGGTTGATAAAGAATGGTATAGATTCTATTATTATAAGTAAAAGGGATTATATAAAATATGCATCTTTTATAATATATAGAACAAATATTACCTTCATCTTCATCTCTCTTGTTTTGCTTCTCCTTTTCTTCTCTCCTCTGTCTCTCTTCTTTTATAAAATCAGCGATGTCCTTGATCGACTCCTCCAGCCAAAATACACGCTCTTCTAGATTTTCAATCATCAGTATCTTTTCCGATGCTCTTGGCTTACTTCTCCCCGCACTCCGAGTGACATGCTTTGAAACTGCATTTCCACCCAAATTCCGGTCATCATGCCCATCCTCACCATCCTCTGATGACGTGATGACAGTCAAACCCTCCAGACAGGCCTTCAAGGCATCGATGAATGCGTCGTTTGGTTCATCTGTAAATGCTTTGAACATTTTCTTGTAGTGTTGATTCATTTCACGGACTTTGGCGATAAGGTACGGGTGCACTCTCTACAGATAAATAGGCAAATGTGATTGATTAGAAGCACAATACTGATAAAATTATTCATCGGAAGAAATATTTCATATCTTTGTTCTCCATTCGTTCAAATATAGATCACCTTCAATTAGTTTATAACCTTTTGAGGTGTGCCATCTGACAATCGGGGAATGGGCAGTGGGTCTTCAGTTGATTTACCATTTCCCCTACCGAGCACGGGAAAGACTTCGTATATCCAAATCTGTGATCAAAAGAAAATACAAAAACATAAAACTGAGAGTAAGTATATTATATACACCATTTATGAATTACATTATATAATAAACTAATTCAATGGTTTATAATCAAATACCATAAATGCCCAGGGAAATCTGTAGAGCGCGTACGATGAAACTCCCTTTGTCTCAAATGTCCTCTTTAGCCTACTAAAGTCTATCCGCTTCTTTAGATAGTCTAGAGTTAAGGAAAATGACACTTTACCCCAAGGGTATTTCTCAAAGAAGCCAAAGTTATCCACAGTCTTGATGGTGTCTATGTCCACGGTTTTTGACAAGTCTCATGCAAGCAATATGCAGTGCACGAACCAAACCAAGCAGTATTTGAACTTGTCCTCTCTGTCCAGCCTCCCACCTCTAATAAGCTTCAACAATATCTTTGCATTTACACTCCTCTTTTTCACAATCTTTTTGAAAAAAGCATCACCCTTCTGCATCGCTTTGACACATCTTGAATCACTGGGATAACGCCCACAATTTAAATCAGTGATTAGCTTAAACTCCTTCATACCTAAACATCCCGGCCTGTCATTGATGCTGAACCACATTTTATGTGTTCCGGTTTGACTCAGCGCAGAATTGTATAGTGGACAAGCTGTCCGTTGAACTTTATACGTTCTGGCAGGTCCCATAAACCACCATAACAGGAATTCTTAAACCTAGAATTCAGACATTGATCAACAACGACTTTTTTGAATTCATTAAACATCTTCAAACGGGACCTAACGGATATCTTAGCCCGAAATGATCAGACATCATCTAGGACTGTGGCGAGGTCATACCTCTTAGCCAAAACAAACCTTGCATAGTGGGGAAAGATCAGTTCTTCCTTATCTATCCTATCCTCGAGAGGATCTATTTCCTCTTTCTCATTTTGAACTGAAGCTTCAACTGCTTCCTCGCTGCAATTTCTATTCTCCAATTGATCGACTGCTCGTTTTTTGCTTCTCTTAGACCTATCACCTTCTTCAGCCTTGCGTTTGGTACCTCTAGTCATGTGTTATGATCTACGAACAAAAACTACCATTTTTCAGCTATAACAGCAACTACAATAACTAATAGACCTAATAGTCTATTAACATGGCAGCAGTTGCAGCACCAAAATTCTAATTTGCAGAACAAGTTTCTTCGAAACCAACCCCATCACCCACAAGAAAATGCATCTAAATCACCATTATATTAACAAAAATGGGAAGGAACCTAGATTTTAAGCACTCAAATCAAGAAAAATTCACAAAGAAAAAATTCAATGCAATTGTCAAGAAAACATAAAATCCAATGAGAACAATGCATAAACAAATCAAATACCAACTTAAAAACAGAAATTATAAGTAAAATCAATCCCTATTTTTTTCAAAAAAAAAAATAATTGACCGCAGATACAATACCTAATCGACCTAGCAGTTTATTAACATGGCAGTAATTGCAGCACCAACTCAATGCAGCAGTTGCCAAAAAAATTCAATCTAAAGCACATTTTTATCACGCAAATCGATAAAAAATGGCAAACAAATCTCAATGCAATCATCGAGGAAACATAAAATTCAACACAAACAATGCACAAACAAACCGAACACCAACTTAAAAGCACAAATTATAAGTAAAATCAAACCTCATTTAAAAAAAAAATACAACTTTTCAAGTCTAATTATCAAATACGCAGTGAAGAAATCCCAACATGAACATGCTTCTACAACATCCTTACATTGGTGAAAAGTTTTATCAAAAATTACATATCTTGTCACATTCTGACGAAATTAGTGAAGAAATTTCAACATGCAATCGCAAAGGATAATCGATACACACCAATTATCCATTAAAAATTGAGTAAATAACAACTAAAAACGACCACTTTCACTGAAATCAAGCCCCATTTTCAAAAAAAATCAATTTATTTGAACTCCAACGACTTCACCCACCACAAATGAGTACGGAAAGAAAGAAAAAAAAACCCCATCAATATGGAGTAGAAATTAGCCGGAACAATAATATAGCTTACCTGAAGTTGAAGATCGAAGTTGGAGATGATTTACACGAACTCAAAATTGAAAATGGTGGAAAGGGAGAAGAAGTGGTTTTGGTAAAGAGAGAAGATGAGAGTTTTTTTTTTTTTTTAATTTAATGGAAGAGTAGGGTTAAATATATATTTAATAAATACATAAGGGGTTCCAAAAGATTTTAAAAATACATAAGGGGTGACAAAATATTTTTTTCTTTTATACTTAAGCCCATGACCCACCAAACCCTAAAAAATTAGGATTTGCCAAAATGAGTGTCCATTTGTTAAAATAAGTATTCAGAGTGGACCAACAACTAAATCTTCTCCACAAAGAATGTGGAATGACACTTATTTTTTGCCGTGTCAATTTATTTTTAAGAAACAAGATATAGGAGAGGCAGTGCTCATTCAACTAATTGCCAAGAAGATCACCACATTGATCATGCGAGTCCTCATCGAACATTATGGTGGTTTAAACCTGTCATTTAAGGCAATGTTAATATCTAAAATTACGGTGGTGGTAACCGTTTTAATGTATAACTATAAACTATCATTTATACTGTTTACAGTTATAGTGACTTTTGTAAAACCGCCGCAATATCTTTGTGGCAAACATAATTGCGATGCTTTTCGAAACCACCAGTAATGTATGGAGCGGCCGTGAAGACTGCCCCCAATATCATTAGAGAAAATGCCGTTATTGCTCGAATGTTTTGGGCATGTACCAAATCATTAAATCTAATTGTACACATAGTGAAGGACAGAAGTTTGCAAAAGTTGTAGGTCTATTCTAAAAGAAGCTTAAATCTTTATTGATTGTTAAAAAAGAATAAAATAGATGATCTAATTCTTAATGACTATAATCATGTCTCATTACTATATGTACTTTCATCACAATGTTTGTTAGAATGGAACAAGATTCGATCATTAATTTACAAAAGAAAATATTATCAAAATAGGAAAAATTAACGGCATGACGCGATATAATAATTATAAGAGTTATTACTAGGTTGCAACTTTGTTTCCTAAATCTTGTATTTTCGTTAAAATTTAATTTTTGTATATAGTTAGTGAACTTAATATAAATACAAAGGTTTGGCCTAAAGATACTACAAGATTCATAAATTCCTATCTAAGGTCAAACAGATTTTGAAAATTTTAGTAGATACTATATATGAGTAATATCATCTTTAAAAATGGACAAATCATGAAAGAAATATAACCAAAAAGAATTACCAAAGACAATATCATGAAAAGTAATTCATCAAGAAAATATGATGAGCACACCAAACATGTGAACAACTAAAGCCTTAAATTTTCCTACCTTTTTTTTTTTTTAGTTTCTAGCATTTTCATGAAAAGATAGAAACTAAAATAATTTTGCTTTCTTACTTGAACTATTCCGGAAAAAACAAGATTTTTGTGCAAATTCTTTCTGAGGAAGTCAAATAGAGATATGCTTGAATCCTTTTGATTGTAAGCTTTGTTTTCGCTATAGCATGGATAACATATTGGCTAGGTACAATAGTTCTACAGAATCTTCTGACCCAACTTCAGCAGACAATGATCAGTCGCAACCTGAAGTGATCATATGAACCTGTTGTTTGGCCATCATAAGAACCTGTTGCAAGTAGGTTTCCCTCACCATTCCACTCAAGTGTAGTACTGATATCCTTGCTTTTATCATTTGTCCGACCTTTAAAATGTTTTAATACCATGACATTTACAGGCCCCTTTTGCATATGGGAATTACAAGGACCATCTCCGATTGTCGAAATCCTACCAGTAGAATCTACAGACCCAGATACATGCAATAAGTGAATCGTCTGGACTCCAGGCACATGCAAAAATCAGTAAATCAGAACTCTGTATTTCACATGTCAAGGAGGTTGAGCTTGTGCAAATCTCCATGGTATCTGGATCACCAGCCTTTCCATTCTCCTCGTGTCTAACAACCTCTTTAGTTATCTCCCTTGGGTTTCGCGTCCATGAGATCCTCACGTGGTTTTTCTTTGTCCTTATTTCTCTCTCTCTCCCCCCTTATCCTTCTCAATACTTTCTCTTTCTCTTTCTCTTTCTATTTCCTGCTCTTTTTTCCTTTTGCTGTTTTTCCTTCTCTCTTTCTCTAGCAGCCTCCCATTCAATCTCCATCTCATGGTCATTGGAATCCATATATATACTTTCTCTTATGTTTTTATTTCCGAAGCTTTTGTTTTTTTTCTTTTATTATTTTATGTAGCTCATACACATCCTTCGTAATAAGGTCAATGGGTTGTAAAAACTGGAAGTCCTCGTCCATATCTGTGTCATCATTGCTCGCAGTTGCTTCCAATTCAAGATATTGAATTCCCTTTTGTACAAAGGTAATCAGACCACTAGGAGGAACTAAATTTCCATCTACTGTGCTCTTATTGATCCCTGCCTCATATCCTAAAGCAAATGCTGAATGTGTGTGAACCCTGATTCCTGAAGGTATCATTGATCTCTGAGGCGGTAATAAAGATCATCTTCACCGGAGAAAAACAAAACAACATGTTGTGCTAATGCTTTCTCTGTCGCACCCCAAAGAGGAGATACGTGTACTGTATGTATGAAGGACACGTTGCAAATTAGATGAGTTTTTTCGTAGCAAACGTCATCGAGTTTTTTGATTACCACTTTTAGCTTTTGATAACATTGACCTGAACTGAATGTCTAACCTTCAATAAGTCTCGTCTTGATGTTCTGACAACAGATGAGATGGAAATGGAAACCTCATCAGAATCATTAAGAGCAGAAACATCCTGGCATTCTTGTATTGTTCGAAAAAACATCAAGAGCACATAGATTTCCTTTTTCTTCATCTTTGAACTGTTGATTTGTCCTTAACACACTAGTGTCACTACAAGAAATCTAATTTCTAGTGGCAACAATTAGTGGTGACTCAAATTATTGCGGCAAAAACATATCATTTAGTGGCGACATTTATTATCACTTCAATACATCATATTTTAGCGTCGGATAATTTTTGTCGCCTCTAATAGTTGTCACTATAATAAAAATTTCTGTTCCCGCTAATAATAAAATTTTCTCTCCAATTTTATAGCGATGACTAATAAAATGTCGTATCTTAATTAATGTTGTGGCGACAACGTACTAAAGGTAATTTATTTTATTTTTTATAAATTTAAGAATAGGAAACTTCTAGTATGCATATACTTTTCAGTCAATTAAAAAAGAAAGAAAATTGCTTTTCTCTTTCAGCATCTCTCTCTTCTGAAGCTCAAGCTAACCTTCATCGTCTTTGGTAACCTTCATCGTCTCTTTGTTGAACCATTTCATCATTTTTCTAAAGCAAGATCTCAAACCCATTGAAGAAACAAAATTTTCTACATGGGTTAGCTGAAATTTTTTAGGTTTGTTGGTTAAAACTTTGCTCAAATCTCAAATTTCTTAAATGGGTTAGGTTAATTTGTTAGATGAAATGCCTAAAAAATTTCCTCTTCACTGTAATAGTGTTTTCTAAAGTTATTTCTCAAATTGATTTCTTTGGGTATATGCATTTTTTATTTTCACATGCAATTCTATTAGATCAATTTTTTTCAGGAACTGGATATCTCTTTCCTAGAAATTTTTATTTTTTCTCAAATAAGGTTATCAAAGTTTGTGCTCCAAGGTATGTGGTCAAAACCCTTTTGGGTATATAAGTAAGTTTTTAGATTGCATGTGCAATTTCTTTAATCTATTTGAAAATCTGTAGGAACAGAATTTTGTACGGTCGAAGGACGAAGAAATCCAGTTCAAAATTCTTGAGTTAAAGCCGAAGGTAAAATTTATGTTTCTCACTAATTCATTTTTTGTATTTTGTCGATTTTCAGTTTTAAAGATTGTCAGTGAGTTATCATTATCTTTATTTGGATAAGCTGAAAGTTCATTTTTGAATTGGTAGATCTTTTGGTATTATTATTGTGATTGCATGTATGTAGATTGGGAATCTTGATTCAATAATTATTGCAGAGTAAATTTTATTTTTTAATGTTTAGTAGGTTACTAGGCTTGCAGTACACGGATAAGGAGGCAAAAACTGGTGTGACAATTAGTATAGTGAATGAGGATATCAGTGTTGTAGTTAGAGTTACACCGAAAGCCATAGAAGTTCTTGTCTCAGGGATCGTGCCCCCAACATGGGATTTGTGTTATCTTTGGCCACCCAATTTCGTAGTCTTTGTTATAGACGAGTAACCTTGACTGTACGTACAAAGGAGTCGAGATACAATTGCTCCTCTTCTTGCAGTTTGTCTTACAACATCGATATGATTTGCAGCCATGGTACTGTGTTGATTCTCTCATTTTACCCGAGTCTCAAATTCTTTCTTTTGTTGTCCATGGCGTAATGGTAGTGCATCTAACTCCAGATCAGAAGGTTGTGTTGTGTATTTGATTGACCAGTTACAATGTCTTTGTATGATTGAAAAATACATTTTTTTGAATAAAATCTGTATTAACTTATCAATGAGGATAATAAGAGACGTCATCTTCTCAAGTCACCTTAAAATAGGCTGTGATGATGAATGCTTCTTTCTGGAAAATCTACATCACTGGGCGGAGAAATCTTACTCGTTTCTTGGGGGGAGACCGGGTATAGTATTCATTTGCAAACATTGTCTGCAGCCATGACATGTTGGTTTCTTTCTATTTCATGTTCATAAAAAAGCAAAATCTGATCCTTGAATTTTTCAAGAATGATAAACATGCCTCCTTATTCTCTAAGGATGATAGATCCACATTAATAACATCAAGAATTTCAGACATATGACCAAAAAATATTATGGAGAAGAAGGACGATGTTCAATTAGAAAATAAATTAACAGAAGAAAACATAGGTACTGTTGGGAGTTGACTTCACAGGTTGTGTGCTTGGAAGTGAATCTTAAGAACCAAACAGTATTTTAATAATATTCTTTAATAGTTAATTATCACATTAAGAGTCTTGACGATGTGTTGGCTATTATACTCTATATCTCAGAGGCTACGTTGGCAAAGCAACAATAGAACCATATAACAACAGAATGAAATTAAAATAATAGGGTTGTGATGATTGATTGTTATTAAGAATATAGAACCTGGCATTGTTGTTTCAGTCCTGTTTCTTGGCGCGGCAATCCGTTTTATCGGGTTTGCAGTCATGGCAGTGTCAAAATTCATTGTCTGGGTTAATCAGTTATCTGAGCCTCAAGTCTTTTTGCTATAACCGAATACATTGACGGCCCCTCAAACTTGCTGATCATTTTTAGGAGGTCTATAGATCATGACTCTAGGATTGGTGGAGGGGTAGGCAGTTGCCTTTGGTTCAAAGGTTGGAGGCACGATCCCTGAGACTAGAACTTCTATAGCTTCCGGTGCAACTCTAACTACACCACTGATATCCACAGTCACTGCACTATAATTTTCACACCAGTATTTTTTCTCGTCATCCTTGTACATCTAGACTAATCACTATATTAACTTGCTCTACTCTTCAAAATGTTAATGAGTGCATGCTCAATTCTATTTCCCCTGCACCTGCGTATAGGAAACTATAATAATTTAAAATCAAATTTTATACTTTATTTTTTAGTTTGTCTAGAACATTACATTTGTGATTAGTTTTTGTTTGTTATAACTTTATAATATTCTCTGTGGAAATCATCTTGCATGGTCTGTGAGCTTCACTAAATTGTGATGTGTGTTTAGTTGACTAGTTACGGTGTCTTTGTATGGTTGAAAGTACTTTTTCTGGATAAAATTTGTATTAAGTAATCAATGAGGATAACAAGTGACGCGATCTTCATAAATCACCTTAAAATAGGCTGTGATGATGAATGCTGCTTTCTGGAATATCTACGTAAATGTGTAGAGAAAACTTACTCGTGTCTTGGGGGGCGACCTGGTATACCATTCATTTGCACACCATATCTGCAGCCATGACATATTGGTTTCATTCTCTTTCATGTTCATAAAAAAGCTAAATCTGAGCCTTGAATTTTCCAAGAATGATAAACATGCCTCCTTATTTTCTAAGGATGATAGATCCACATTAATAACTTCAAGAATTTCAGACATATGATTAAAAAATAATATGGAGAAGAAGGCTAATGTTCAATTAGAAAATTATTTAGTAGAAGAAAAACTTAGGTACTGTTGGGAGTTGACTTCACAGGTTGTATGCTTGGAAGTAAGTCTGGTAGATCAAACAGTAGTTTAATAATATTCTTTAAGAGTAAATTATCATGTTGACAGGCCTGGCGATGTGTTGGCTATTATACTTTATTTCTCAGTTTCTATGATTTTGAACTTTTTTGTGATATTTACAATACACTTTGATCTTGTATTTATTTTGATTATTGTCATACTTGTATCTTTAATTAATAAATTGTTTTTCTAATGATTGAAAAGGTAGGAATGAATAAAAGATGGTTGGATATCTCGAATAGGTCAGACCAAAGATATAGAGATGGAGTAGATAACTTTCTTAATTTGGCGTTCAGTCTACCGGGGGTGTCACACCCCAAATCCCATTGGAGCAGACTGGCACCCGTAGCCGAGGAGGCCCGGGAGAACCCGTTCATAACCTATACTTTCACATTCACATTACTTATGAAAATTAGAAATTTGGGCAGCACTTCGTTGTAAATAGAAGAAAACAGTACCTGTATCAGCCCAGCAGACACGCATATATATATATATAAACAGTAATTGGCCGTCAGAGCCATCACGTCTATCAACCAAACACTCCTATGGCTGTACAATATGTCTACAAAAGCCTCTGCATAGATACACAACTGAGTTGGGGTCGGGACAAACTCCCGCCCACAAAAGACTTTTATGCAAATACCAAAAGTACATATAGAGACGACTTGGGATGCCCCGAAACAACTGGAGCTCACCACTAACAACAGAACGTCCTGGCTCTTACTGCGAAGGTGTACGACCTGAAGTACCTGTTCCTGCAGGCATGAATGCAGGTCCCCCGTGAGGGACGTCAGTACGGAAATATGTACTGAGTATGTAAGGCAGTGAGTATCAAGATGATATACAAAAGGTCAACAGAAACCAAATACGAGTGAATAAACAGTATGAGTAGACCACACTTAAAAGAACTGATGGGATACCTGCACATTACTTGCATATCATTACTTCCCGTAATCCTTATCAATACATAACATATGACATACAATGGCCAACTGATCAGTGGTACTAATACAATACATCAGGGACCACCCCTGGAATAGCATATATAGATAATCTTTATAATACGATGGCCAACTGATCAGTGGTACTAATACAATACATCAAATCATCAATTTAAAATATAGACATTCCATTTCATAATTCAATTAATCTTTGAGATTGGTTACTTTGTGGTCACACTTTATGGAACTTGAAACCATGATACCTCAATAGGAAAAACATGTAAATAGGTAATCAATATCATTAAGATGAAGTAGAGAATCATGGATACCTCATTAAACCATTTCGGAGTCAACAATAGTATATGGACGTTTTTGACTAGCCGGACATCTTAAAAGTGAAAACAAGTTCAATAGGTAGTGTCGAAGATCATATGATGTTATTATGTGTCATGTGTCGTAGGACAATGTTGGAAGCTTACTTGAGAGTGCCATGGGTCATTATTCATGCCAAAGAATAGATAGAGTATGTCTTACATACCTTGATATAACCACTTCAATACAAGTGACTTCCCGTACTCTTCGAACACTTATCTACAATAAGTCATTTGTGGCAAAGTAGTATTAGCAACCAAACCTTACCATTTAGGTATTAACTTCACCAAATAATGTCTAGGAAGTAATCCTTTAGCTCATCAATAGGAGTACTACATACATCCTCTTATACTCTTATTACATTCACATATCATGCATTTTCATGAAATATCCCTCAACATCACTCTTAGCCTTTATTTCCCTTCTTAATCACCATCCAATACCAACATGATCACTAGGCATACATAACCACTAATATAATGTTATATCACCACAATTAATCCTCCATAATCCAATACAGCAACTTTCATAATTTACTACTAACAATTTATACACAACAATTCATAACTATGTTTCTAGTTATCTTCCAACATCAAGACAATACTCATAATCCTTTATAAATACTTATTCATGGATAAGAATCAAGAATAAACAATATTCATACCTTAACAATGAACTCTTGTATTTAGAATCCTCCTTACATAACCATGGGGTGCTTCTCGAAGCTTTCGAGATGGTGAACACAACTACGGAACCAATTTGAATTTTCTGCGGTTGAATCACAAAATATTTGAGGTTGAAATTGGCTAGGGTTTCACCTCTCTTAATAATTTGGATAATTTCTGGGATAAATGAGGCTAAGTGCAGGTTTTTAAGACCAATTTTCGTCCAAAGGTAATAGAAAATGACCATTGTGCCCTCAAAATTTAAATAAATCCCGAATCTGTCCCCAGTGGACAGTTTTGACAGGCTGAAGTAAATCGATCATAACTCTTTGCTCCGATATCGGATTTGGGTGAAATTGGCATCATTGTAAAGATAATTAAAAGGGATATCATTTCATATAAATTAGGCCACCCAGTTCGTCCTGTACAAGGAGTTATGATCGTTTGAAGCTGACCCTAAAAATCTATTTTGAGAGGCTGAAGTAA
Source organism: Capsicum baccatum var. pendulum (assembly GCA_030864225.1). Classification (NCBI taxonomy): domain Eukaryota; kingdom Viridiplantae; phylum Streptophyta; class Magnoliopsida; order Solanales; family Solanaceae; genus Capsicum; species Capsicum baccatum. The sequence goes on from CM061561.1 coordinate 12,390,721, forward strand.
AACGCGTATAACTCCTTACGAAGATGTTGGATTTGGATGTAACCAATTGCATTAGAAAGACGACTCAAAGATCTTTCTTTTGATATATGGTAGCTCACCCAGTTCATTATATTGAGGAAGTTATGATCGTTCAAAGTTGACCCAAAAACTGGCAGGCCTCAGTATTTTCCTGCTAATTTACTGTTCACAAAAATCTGTTTTGAGAGGCTGAAGTAAAACGAGTATATCTCCTTACTCAGATGTTGGATTTGAATGAAACCAATTTCATTAGAAAGACGACTCTCGGAGCTTTTCGTCTATATATAGCAGCCCACACAGTTCCATTTGCACAAGGAGTTATGATCGTCTCAAGTTGGTGTGCCTAGCTGCAGAAATTTTCCTGCAGAATCACTGTTCACAGGCTTCCCGGCCACCGTTTTGAAATTTCGAACGTGCTCGCTTATATGAAATACTCCTCTGTTTTGGGCAAACTTTATATTGTTGGAAAGATTATTCCAATACCTACTCATACAACTATTGACGGGATACTTCCGAACACCATAAACTTAATTTAACCCATACGCAAGTCTTTAGGACTCCATATAATCGTGATTAGTGTACGAAAAAAAAATTTACGGGGTGTTACATTATCCCCCCCTTAAGAACATTCGTCCTCGAATGTTAGCATAGTTACTCAGTTAAGACATGTCCAAGCTTACAATTAACACATTCATCATCATAACATCCTTGCATAAAAACAAACACTTACTTGTTATTGTACTTCTTCCGTCTCATGAACTTCCTCCTCATCGTTGAATAGGTAAGGGTACTTAATCTTCATCGCTTCCTCAGCTTCCCATGTGATCTCCTCAACTTGTTGATTCCTCCAAAGTACTTTTACCGATGCTATCTCTTTATTCCTTATCTTTTTAATTTGGCGATCAAGAATAGCAATAGGCATTTCTTCAAAAGTGAGATCTTTTGTAATTTGTACATCTTCCGTAGTAGTGATGTGCGATGGATCTCCGATGTACTTGCGAAGCATCGAAACATGAAATACAGGATGAATTGCTGAGAGCTCTTGAGGTAGCTCTAACTCATAAGCAACTTGTCCAAATCTTTGAATGATCTTATATGGACCTATGTATCGTGGACTTAACTTTCCTTTCTTGCCAAACCTCATCACTCCTTTCATTGGTGATACTTTCAAGAATACCCAATCATCGATAGAAAACTCAAGTCCTCTTCTTCTAACATCCGCATAAGATTTGTGTCGACTTTGAGCTGTTGCAAGCCGTTGTTGGATCACTTTAACCTTCTCCATTGCTTGATAAACAAGATCCGGTCCAAATAAGACCGCATCACCTGCTTCAAACCATCCAATTGGCGATCTACACTTTCTTCCATACAATGCTTCATATGGTGCCATTTTGATACTTGAATGATAGCTATTATTGTAGGCAAACTCGATAAGAGGTAGGTGATCATCCCAGTTGCCTTTGAAATCTAATACACATGCTCGTAGCATGTCTTCAAGTGTCTGGATGGTACGTTCCGCTTGTCCGTCCGTTTGAGGATGAAAAGCCGTACTTAGATTTACTTGTGTCCCCAAACTCCTTTGAAAAGACTTCCAGAAATTCGCGGTAAATTGGGTTCCTCGATCGGATATAATGGAAATTGGAACTCCATGTAACCGAACGATCTCCTGAATATACAACTTCGCATACTCTTCCGCTGTATAAGTTGTCTTAACTGGTAAGAAGTGCGCAGATTTGGTAAGCCTATCAATGATCACCCATATGGAATCAAACTTCCGATATGTACGAGGAAAACCCGTGATGAAATCCATATTGATCTTGTCCCACTTCCAGACTGGAAGATCTATACATTCCATGTAACCACCGGGTTTCTGGTGTTCTACTTTGACTCTTTGACAATTCGGACATTCAGCTACAAATTCGGCAATATTCCTCTTCATGTCATTCCACCAATATATTGCTTTCAAATCTTGATACATCTTAGTCGACCCTGGATGGATGGAATACCTTGAACGGTGTGCTTCTGTCATAATTCTCTTTCTTAGCTCAACTACATCAGGTACACATAAACGATTCTGACACTGAAGCACTCCTTCTCGCGTAAGCTCAAATGCCTTTGTCGTGCCACTCTGCACATCCTCCTTAAGCTGCAATAAAATTGGATCTGCATACTGCTTCTCTTTCACTTCAGCTATCAATGAAGATTCCGCTGCATTACGTACAATAACCTCTTCATCTGGAGTTTCGAGAAGTCGAACTCCCAAATTAGCTAGTTGGTGAAGATCCTTAATAATCCCCTGCTTTTCTATAGATGCCATGTTAGACTTACGACTCAGTGCATCCGTTACCACATTCGCCTTCCCTGGATGATACAAGATATCAACATCATAATCTTTCAACAATTCAAGCCATCTCCGCTGCCTCAAGTTTAGATCTTTCTGACTGAAGATATATTGCAGGCTCTTATGATCGGTATATATGTCAACATGAACCCCATATAAGTAGTGGCGCCATATCTTCAAAGCAAATACAACTGCAGCTAGCTCAAGATCATGCGTGGGATAATTCCTCTCATGAGGTCGCAACTGTCTAGAGCCATAGGCTATTACTCTACCATGTTGCATTAGTACGCATCCTAAGCCAATTCTCGAAGCATCACAGTACACTGCATACCCTTTTGTGCCTTCAGGAAGTACCAATACCGGTGTAGAAGTCAACTTGCTCTTCAGATCCTGGAAACTCTTTTCACAGGCATCATTCCATTGAAACTTGGAGGCTTTATGCGTCAACTTAGTCAAAGGTGCAGAAATAGAAGAAAAACCTTCAACAAACCTTCTATAATAACCTGCCAACCCGAGGAAACTACGAATCTCCGTAGGCGTCGTGGGTCTTGGCCAATTCTTCACAGCCTCAATCTTCTGAGTGTCAACTTTTATGCCTTCACTGGATACAATATGGCCCAAAAATGCCACTGACTTGAGCCAAAACTCACATTTAGAAAACTTCGCATACAGCTTACGATCACGAAGAATCTGCAATGCCTGCCTTAAGTGATTAACATGGCCCTCTTCTGATCTAGAGTAGACCAGAATATCATCTATGAAAACTATCACGAACACATCTAGAAACGGCTTAAACAACCTATTCATCAGATCCATAAAAACTGCGGGTGCATTTGTCAGTCCAAATGACATAACCAGGAATTCATAATGACCATACCGTGTTCGGAAAGCTGTCTTGGGTATATCTTTATCCTTGACCCTCACTTGATGATAGCCTGATCTCAAGTCAATCTTGGAAAAACACTGGGCACCCTGCAACTGGTCAAATAAATCATCAATTCGGGGAAGGGGGGTACTTATTCTTGATAGTCACCTTATTCAATTGCCGATAGTCAATACACATCCTCAGCGAACCATCTTTCTTACGCACAAACAATACTGGTGCTCCCCAAGGGGACATACTAGGCCTGATGAATCCCTTCTCTAGCAAGTCTTTCAGTTGCTCTTTCAATTCTCGCAACTCTGCTGGTGCCATTCTATAAGGAGGAATTGAGATTGGCTGTGTGTCTGGCAACAAATCAATACCAAACTCCACTTCTCGTTCAGGAGGTAAACCTAGTAGTTCTTCAGGAAATACATCAGGAAATTCATTCACAACCGGAACGGTCTGAAAAGTTGGCGGCTCTGCCTCTACATCCCTTACTCTAACCAGATGGTATATGTACCCCTTGGAAATCATTTTTCTTGTCTTAAAGTAAGAAATAAATCTACCTCTCGGCGCGCCAACATTACCCTTCCATTCAAGGACTGCCTCATTTGGGAAATGGAAATATACCTTCTTAGAACGGCAATCTACTGTAGCATAACAAGACGCTAACCAATCCATGCCCATAATAACATCAAAATCTACCATTTCCAACTCAACAAGATCGGCCAAAGTATCACGACCACAAATATTCACAACACAATTTTGATAAACATTCCTAGCTATAAGAGATTCCCCCACTGGCGTTGATACTTCAAATGGCTTGGCTAATAATTCGGGTGTTCTTCCGAACCTTCCCGCAACCAAAGGAGTAGCATACGATAATGTAGAACCAGGATCAATTAAGGCATACACATCAAATGCAAAGATGGACAACGTACCTGTAACCACGTCTGGAGAAGCCTCTATATTCTGCCGATCTGCTAGGGCATACACACGGTTCTGAGCTCCGCTAGCACTAGCTACTCCTCTATCACCTCTACCGTGACCCATAGGTTGTGCACCCCTACTCAAAGGAGGCACCGAAGATGACGCAACAGCTGATCTGGTAGGTCGTGTTATACTACCTGTGGTCCTGCATGGGCAATCTCTAGCCATATGCCCCGGCTTACCGCACCAAAAGCAATTATTCATCCCAAGCCGACATTCGCCAAAGTGAAATTTTCTACAAATGGGGCACGGGTGTCGTGGAGGTCTCAATTGACTCATACTCCCTTGCCCTTGATACCCCACTGTTCGCGAACTCTGATTTTCACTGCTTTGCCCGAACTGATTACCTCTGAACCTTTGAAATTATGGTGGAGCACTAATTGCAGGATAAGAAGATAACGGGCTAGGCAATCTATGAGAGAACGAAGGCCTAAAACCTCCCTGAGATGCCACAAACTGCCCTATAGCTCTGGGCCGCTTAGAATATCCTTTTTCTGATTCCTGGGTTCTTCTTCTTTGCCTCTGCTCTTCCATCTTCTGAGCGAAAGCTTGTATCCTCGCTATATCCATGTCCTTGTTCAAAGCAGCAATGGTACAATCTCTAACCAAGTATGGTTCCAATCTATTCATATAGTGATGAACTCTGTCGTCCATAGTAGCTACCACATTAAAAGCATATCGAGACAAGGAGTTAAATCGAAGACTATACTCTCTTACACTCATATTACCCTGACGAAGATTCAAGAATTGATCTGCACGGGCCTGACGAGTCTCAAATGGAAGATAATGATCAATAAATGCATTTTTGAACTCTCCCCACGTAGTTGGAGGTGCATCAATACCCCTAGATCGTTTCCAATCCTCGTACCACAATATAGCCTCTCCTTTCAGTCTATATGCTGCTAGCTCAACCATCTCTTTACCGGATACATGCATAACATCTAGAACCCTTTGGGTTTGATCGACAAAGTCCTGCGGGTCTTCATTAATATCTGATCCGGTAAAAGTAGGAGGATCCAGTTTCAGAAAATCCTGAGTTCGAAGGCTAGCTGCTCTATCCATACCACTAGAACCCGTGGTAGGAATAGCTTGCCCTTGAACTTGACCGGCAACTATACGCGTCAGAAGTTGTACTGCATCCCTCAAATCTCGATCAACAGCATTAATAGACGGCCCTTCCGGAGGAGAAGAAGCGCCTGATATATGCTCAGCTTGAGACTCACTTTGCTCAACTTGTGCCGGTGGTGACTTACTAGTACCTTCTCCGGCCACTGTATCTACTCGCTTCCACTTATTCTTTCTCCTGGTAACCGGCATCGTCACTGTAATAAATAAAAAAGAAACAATTGGATTAAGCGATTGATTATGACTTTATCTCTAATATGGGATCTATTGCACGATCTAAGAAATGAAGAGTGGAAACAATCCCTAAATGTCCAATAGCCTCCTGTTTATAGATGTGGTGCACAACACACCGATAAACGAGATTCTACGTAGACACGGCTTTGTATACTCACTAGGGCGTGGTGGGCCCATAACCCACAGGTCCCAGGATCGAAACCTGGATCTGATACCAAGTGTAGGGACGGCGATACATAACGCCTGCATTCACTTAGGCAAATCCCACATCGGTAGTGAAGGGGAACGAAGTGTGCCTTATAGGTGCATGGATACCTTCCACGTATGTGACGCGTTTTAAAACCGTGAGGGGCTGAGGCTCCAAAGCGGACAATTTCGCATGCGCCGGTGGTCTGGGCTGTTACAGTTGGTATCAGAGCTAGCGTCGGTGCCGGTGGTGGGGCAAACCTCAGCGAGGACGCTGAGTCCCTACGGGGGGTGAGTGTAGGGACGGCGATACGTAACGCCTGCATTCACTTAGGCAAATCCCACATCGGTAGTGAAGGGGAATGAAGTGTGCCTTATAGGTGCATGGATACCTTCCACGTATGTGACGCGTTTTAAAACCGTGAGGGGCCGAGGCTCCAAAGCGGACAATTTCGCATGCGCCGGTGGTCTGGGCTGTTACAGGGGGTGAGCACTATTATTCGATGTCCTTGTAAGGAGTGTAGGAACACTGTGTTTAAGCTAAGAATAGATGTAAGACTACACTTGTTGAATAAGGGCTTCTGGGATTCTTATAGAGTTTGGGATTATCATGGAGAAGTATTGATTAGCGGTGAAAATTCTAAACCTGCTGGTAGTGATCAAGTAGAAGATGATGAAATTGAACATGATGATGTTATTGGAATGATTCATGATGCTTGTAGACATAAAAATATCGATGATAAAACTAATTCTCGGGAGGGAAATGAAAATCCAAATGTGCATGAAAAAAAGTTTTACACATTCGTAGAAGATGCGCAAACAAAACTTTACTTTGGTTGCACAAAAGTCTGAAAATTGTCTTTGTTGTTAAATTAATCCACTTGAAGTCCCTTAACAATTGGAGCAACAAATCGATGGATGAGCTGTTGAACTTTTTAATAGAGGTTCTCCCTGAGGGGTCATTTGTACCCAAGTCTATCTATGGAGCAAAAAAGGTTCTTTCCAATCTCGGCTTGGGGTACACCAAAATTGATGCATGTAAGAATGATTGTATATTATATTGGCGTGACTATTTGAATTTCCAATCATGTCCAGAGTGTGGTGAATCTAGGTGGAAGTCGGAAGAACATAAAGGTAAGAAAGTTTCTCATAAAGTATTTCGGCATTTTCCAATCAAACCAAGGCTCCAAAGATTGTACATGGCAAAAAAGACGGCAAAAAAAGGAAAATATTGAAGATGGTGTCATGCAACATCCATCTGACTCAATTGAATGGAAATCTCTCAATGAGTGTTATCCTACCTTTTCAACTACATTAAGAAACGTTCGATTAGGTTTAGCCAGTGACAGGTTTCAACCAAATGGGAATATGAGTTCCAATATAGTATTTGGCCGGTCGTGCTAGCTACATATAATTTGCCACGATGGGATCCCATGTAAAGTCCATATTTCATGACGATTTTTTTTATTCTGGGCCCTAAGTGTCCAGGAAATGATATTGATGTATATTTACAACCAATGATTGAAGAGTTCAATGAATTATGGAACGGGGTGGAGGCTTATGATGCACACTCAAAATCTAATTTTCTTTTGCATGTTGCTCTCCTGTGGATGATTAATGACTTCCTGCATATGGTAACCTTTCAGTATGGTCAACCAAAGGCAAACTTGCATGTCGTTGTTGCCACAAAGATACACATTCGATTTCTTTACGTAGTAAGTTGTGTTATTTGGGTCATTGTTGTTTTCTTCTGATGAACCATCCATGGCATAGAAATCGAGTTTTATTTGATGGAAAAGTGGAAATGAGGGCTACACCTATTCGTTTAACAGGTGTTGAAGCACTTGACCAATTACAAGCTTTGGGCAAAGTGACATTTGGTAAAGGCCAAAAGAGAAAGCGTAATATATCCAATGATGCTTATAATTGGAAAAAAAAGAGTATCTTTTTTAAATTGCCTTATTGGGATGGTTTTTACTTACTACATAACCTTGATCCAATGCACATAGAAAGAAATGTGTCTGAAAGTTTTTTATCAACTATGATGAGTATGGTTGGAAAGACAAAAGACACATTGAAAAGTAGACATGATTTGATGGATCTTGGAATTAGGCAAACTTTACATCCAATTGAGGATGGAGATAATATTTTGTTACTGGTTGCATGCTATGCTTTGTCTCCTGAAGAGAAGTTCAAGTTATGCAATTTCTTAGCTAATTTGAAGGTTCCCTGTGCCTTTTCATCAAATATTTCTAGATGTGTTAACGTGCGTGAGAAAAAGATACATGGATTGAAGTGTCATGATCATCATGTTTTATTGCAAGATATTTTACCAGTATCTATACGTGGTTTATTTCCTAAGGAAGTTTGTGAACCAATTATAGCATTAGGCAAGTTTTTCAAGAATCTATACTCTAAATGCCTGAGAATTGAGAATCTTGATATCCTAGAATCTGAAATTCCTATCATATTGTGCAAACATGAAATGGTTTTTCCTCGAGCGTTCTTTGATATCATGATTCATTTGCCAATTCACTTGACAAGAGAGGCAAAACTTGGTAGACCCGTTCAATATAGAAACATGTACCCTTTTGAGAGGTATTGTCTCATTCTAAAATTAAATGTCAATATATTTAAAATGTAATATTCTATAATTATTTAAATGATAATTCTTTATAGTTATTTGCGAGAGCATAAAGCATATAATCACAACAAAGGTCGTCCGGAAGGTTCAATTGCCGAAGGGTATTTGGCAGAGGAAAGCTTTACATTTTGTTCACGATATTTAAAGAACATCTCAACTAAGTTTAATAAATCAACTCGAAATGACGATGAATCTATGTCAAATAGTGAGATATCTATTTTTAAATATAGTGGGCAAACAAAAGGGGCTTCAGATGGAGGAAATAGGCTACCTCATGATGAGTTCAATCAAGCATGTATTTATGTGCTTCAAAATAATGATAAGATTTCACAATATAGGGACTAAGTCTCTTTTTAATTCTAATATAATTTGACGTTAATATAATTTAGTTAATCTCAACTAATGCAAACTGTAGGGAATACGTGAGACAGATTGAAGTACAAGGTTCAACACGTGCTCATAGGGTGAATGACAATGGATTTATTGATTGGTTTCGTGCACGCGTAGGTGTCTAATTAAATGACATAATAAATATTAGCATATAATCAATTTTCTTATATTAGTGATAGTAGTATTGTTTGTTTTTGTAGATATTTGTACTATTTTCCCAAGGACATGCAAATGATGAGCTCAAAAGCTTAGTAATTTGTCCAGAACCATTGATACATCGATATTCAACATGTATGATCAATGGATTTAGATTTAAAACAAAAGAGCTTGTGAGAAAAACACAGAACAGTGGAGTTCTTATGAGGTGAGATGTTTCATACCCTAATAAGGAGTATTATGGTGTATTACAAGATATTTATGAGTTATGTTGTGCAGGAAATAGAAAAGTTCATCTGTTCAAGTGTCATTGGTGGGATGTGGCTCACCTCGGAAGAGGATATAAGATTGAAAATATGGTTTTACAAGTTTGAATACTCATTGTGTCTTGAATATAAATGAGCCATTTTTGTTGGCATCACATTGTGAAAAAATCTTCTATTTGAATGACATGGTCGATAACGATTGGCTTGTTGTTTTAAAGACTAATCCTCGCGATCTTTTTAATGTTCCTGAAGTTGAACTAGACACGTCATTGAATGAAGATCTTTACCAGCAAGATGAAGTTGAAGATATTTTGTGTGCCAATAATCATGAAACCGATATTGAGTTGCCTTTACACCGGGATGATGTTGAACCAGAATTTATTTTACGAACCAATGATCAAGAAAATGAGCAAGATGATTTCATTAATGAAAATTATATGGACGTATCAGATAAAGAAGAAAGTGAAGAAGAGTTACTTGATGCTATTGATGGAGAATACAGTGATATGTCCTTTTGAAGATGGATGAGAAGTTCTTTGTATTTTGTGCTCTTATTAGGCTGACATCCTGTTTTGCGAAGTTATTATATTAAGCTAGCACCTTGTGTTTTGTGTTCTAAATAGAACGACATCTTGTATTTTGTGTTCTTATTATTCTATCTTGTATCTGGTATTATTATACTTGCAACATTTATTTATCAATGAAATTAGTGTTTTTAAGTAGAATCAATAAATTTTTAAAGTTCAACAAACTGTTTGATATTTTTAAATTGTTTGATTTAAAATTTCATTTTATAAATTGATAAATTCCTCGGCAGTAGATATATATTTTGGCATATTTAATTTGTGGTTCTGATGCACATCTCCTTTTTAACCTAATATTATAGAAAATGAGAGGAACAGGATGAGGTAGAAGTGGAAGAGGAGGTGCGGGACGTGGACGCGACCGTGGAAGTTTTCAAGAATGTTTAAGTTCTGATACAACATCTTAGCCACAAATACAACCAATAGGAGTTGTTGGGACTTCTTTAGAGATAGGACAATCATCTAATCCAAGCGAAGGACCTCTGCAAACACAGAAAATGCAAAGAGGACCTATTCAAAGGACATCCCAGAGACAAAATCATCAAGAAATCTAGATGAAAGTGTACGCCTTAGTGTAGAGGCTGAAACTGGTGCAGGTTGTTTCACTTTGCTTGATCAATCTAAATATACGTTTCATTTTACAATAAAATATTTTTTTGGTTTGCAGTTTCCCACATCAATAAAAATTAAGGAAGAGGGAAATACAAATCCAAAACCGTGGATTTTAAATTTAAACATGGAGGAAAAATTAAAATAATGATTCCAGATGACATTGATAGAGCCGTGGGTTCTGGAGCTAGAGAGATTGTCAATTACTGTGGTTGGATCTTGAGAACCACTGTCTCATTTAGAGATGGAAGTTGGCAGAACATAGTTCTAAAACATGTAGAAGCAATGTGGTATAGGGTCAAGGTAATGACTCTTAATATTGTATTGGTTTCATTCTCTTGTTTGGCCATTACTGTATCATATTCTCTATGGAAAGCATCTTGCATGTTCTGTGTGCTTCAGTAAATAGTTTTATGTGTTTGGTTGACTAGTCATGGTGTCTTTGTATTATTGAAAATAACTTTTCTGTAGCCATGACATGTTAGTTTCTTTCTCTTTTATGTTCATAAAAAAGAAAAATCTGAACGTGAAAAACATCTTACTTGGCTATTACTGTATCACATTCTATGTGGAAAGCAGCTTGCACGGTCTGTTAGCTCTAGTAAACTATGTTGTGTGTTCGATTGACTAGTTAACATGTCTTTGTATTATAGAAAATATTTTTTCTGGATAAAATTTTTGTTTAGTTATCAATGAGGATAACAAGTGACGGGATCTTCACAAATCGCGAAAAAATGGGTTGTGATGATGAATGCTTCTTTTCAGGCAATCTACATTACTGTGTGGAGAGATCTTACCCGTATCTTTTGGGGCTGACCTGGTATAGCATTTGCACACCTTAATTGTCTGCATCCATTACATGTGTTCTCAGGTTGTGTTCTTGGAAGTTGACTTCTCAGGTTGTGTTCTTGGATGTGAATCTTGCAGACCCAACAGTATTTTAATATTATTTTTTAAGACCAAACAGTATTTCTCAGTTTTTGTTTGTTTAACAAATGTGAAGGATAAATTTAAAGTTCGAAATGGGCTGCCAGAGCATAAGTTGCAAGGTTTTGTGATAATACTATGCAACGATTTTTTAGATCATGGAAAGCTCGATGACATGTTATCTACTCAACCTATAACAATGATAAAGATAGATTGTCGCATCGTCCAGAGGATGTTGAGTTGGATGACTGGAAGCACCTAGTGGAACATTCTGGCAGTGATAAATGCAAGGTAACGAACACATAATTGAAATTTGTTTTGAGAAAATATATTTTTGTACCTTTAAATATAACTGCCATACACCCTCAGACGTGGATGTTTTTCTTATCATATCAAGTATTTTTGGTCATCGGCAAGCCAAGTAATAGAACCTCTGTTGCAGTTTCATAGACTAGCGTATTTCATATGCAGAATGGTGAACCTGCAACATGATGTTTCTCTCTTATAGCCTGACTTCTATCTGCACATTTGCTTTTGAAATGTGGATTTTAGAATTCTGGTTTGTTGGAAATAGAAGTCTACTTTGTTGGAAATGGAAGTTATTTTTTATTAGGATCGCGGCGTGTATGATTCATTGATTGTTTGATTGATTCGAGATTTCCAAATCTGTTCACTTAAGTTCAGGTCATCAGCGAGAGAAACAAAAGAAATAGAGAAAAACAAATAACTAATCATTGTTGTGGTACAAGATCATTTGTAGACGTAGAGGAATCTACGGTTAAGATACATCATATTTGTTCCCTTATTATTACATATACTTATTTATATCATTCTATATAATCTTATGGTTATATAAACATATTTTTCCTTTTGAATGGGTTGTGATCTGTAAGGGTTTGCAAGACAGTTCGGAGATGATCAAAATGTTCATCCTCACTACGGGAGTACACCAGTATATCATCGATGAGCACTATGACAAACATATCCAGATATGGTCTGAACACTCGATTCATGAGGTCCATGAAAGCTGCTGGGGCATTAGATAACCCGAAAGGCATAACAAGAAACTCAAAATGGCCATAACGAGTTTGGAAAGTGGTTTTCGGGATGTCACACTCCCTAACTTTGAGTTGATGATAGCCGGAATGAAGGTCTATCTTTGAGAAATAACTTGCACCCTGCAATTGGTCAAACAAATCATCTATTCTCAGAAGAGGGTACTTATTTTTAACAGCGACTTTATTCAGTTGGTGGTAATCAATGAACATACGAAAAGATCCATCTTTCTTTCTCACAAACAACACAGGAGCACCCCAAGGAGAAACACTGGACCTTATGAAACCCTTATCTAGTAGATCTTTGAGTTGCTCTTTCAACTCCTTATGTTCTGCAGGGGCCATACGGTAAGGAGAAATAGAAATGGGCTGAGTATCGGGAAGAAGATCAATTTAGAACTCTATCTCTCTTACAGGAGGTATCCCTTGGAGATCATCCGAAAAGACAGCAGAAAACTCATTGACGACGTTAATAGACTGGAGAGTTGGAGTCTCAGACTTAGTGTCTTTGACTCTAACCAAATGGTAAATACATCCCCTTGGAAATAAGCTTTCTAGCTTTGAGGTAAGAGATAAAATGACTCTTGGGTGACACAGAATTCCCAGATCACTCAAACACGGATGCACTTGAAAACTACAACTTGACCACTCGGGTCCGACAATCAATAGAGGCATAAGAAAAATACAGCCAGTCCATACCCAGAATCACATCAAAATCTACCATGTCTAACTCAATCAGATAAGCCAATAAGACTCTATGAAGAAAGGTAAAAGGACAATTTTTATACACTTTCTGGGCAACAATTGAATCACCCACTGGGGTAGAAACTAGGATAGGCTCAAGAATAATCTCAGGACTCATTTCAAAACTCACAGCAATCAAAGGTGTAACATATGAGAAACTTGATCCAGGATCCAACAAAGCATACACATCAAACTGAAATATACAAAGCATACCAGTAACAACATCGGGAGAGTCCTCCTGTTCCTCGCGGGACGGTAAATCATAGAATCTATTCTGGCGCTGCCCACCAGCATTTCAAGAAAAAGCGCCTTAAGCTGGGGCTGGGCGAGTCACTGGAACTGGAGCACTAACAGTCTGAGTCTGCGTCTGAGGGTGATAGTCATGACGCCCTTGTCCATCCTGTGGACAATCTCTAACGCTGTGACCCATGTCACCACACCGGAAAGCCTTACCAAACTTAGGATACAGGGGATAATTTGGCTTACTACCAACACTGTACTGGGACCTGGATACATATGACCTGCTACCTTGCTCCTGCCTACCTCTAGGCATGGGAGCACTAGCATACGCCGGTGCTGGCATAGACAAACGATCCTGAGACTGAGTGTTACTCCCTCTCCGCGGTCTAGTCTGACCTTGTCCGTGTTGCTCAAACCTAGCTCTTTTATTCCCTCTTATTCTATATCTTTCCTTAATCTTGTCTGCCTTAATCTGTTGGGCATGAGTTATCAGCCTTTAAAGATTCATCTCACTATTCAGCATAGAAGACCTATACTTCTTAAACACAAAACTAGACACTCCAGTCACAAACTTACTCATTCTAGCTCGATTATCAGCCACTAAGTCAGGAGCATACTTGGCCGACTGATTGAACTTTAGATAGTACTCCCTAACAGTCATAGAGCCCTGTCACAGGTTCATAAACTCTTCCACCTTCGCCTCCCTCATCTCCAAAGGGAAAAACTTATCTAAGAATGCATCATGGAACTCTTGCCAAATTGTAGGGACAACTCCCTCACCTCTACCTTTCCTCCAAGCAACAGCCCAGTCATAAGATAGTTCTTTCAACCTATACGCAACAAACTCTACACTATGTCCCTCAGATACATGCATCACCTGAGTAATCTTCCGAACCTCATCTAAAAACAAGCATGGAGCCTCATCAGACTTGGACCCATAGAATTCCGATGGATTCATCCGCATGAAGTCGCGGATCCTGGCAGAAGCTGAATCACCTCCCTACTGCTGTAGAGACGGGGTCGGGTTGGCCCGAACATTTGCAGTAATAGCTTGGGCTAGTTCCTGATAGGCTGCCCGGAATTCAGTATAAGAAACGTTTCCATTCAATTGGTCCGCGGGTTGAGGTTGTTGACCATCATTATTTCTTCTTGCTCGATATAGAGGGATATTTTAGAAAGAGGAGAGCACGAATCAATAGCAGAGAGAGCCACTTTAATCATGATAGACTTTTGAAAAAAAGAATCACATTTTTTCCTAAAATGTCTTGTAGCCTCTTGCTCATAGATGTGGCGCGCTACACACCAATGATTAAGACTCTACTTAACGCATCTTGTCAGACTCCCAAGGACACCTTAAAACCTTAGGCTCTGATACCATGTTTCTAACGCCCCGGAAAATGGGTCCCAGAGCATCACACGATTCTTGAGGCTACGAGTATCCCCAAGCTAACCCTTTGAGTCATTTTCTTTCAGTTCAATACAAATCAACTGGGTTTCCATAAATAACCCTCAAATATCAACAGAGTATTCATCATCTAAGAATAAAAGAATTTCAGAAAGATAACAAAATACGACTTATTAGTCAACTCCCAACATCTATACTAGTCTGAAGAGCCTCTAAGAAAATCTAGAAAAACCAGCGAGCCATTGAGACATGCCCCAACTAACTCATACTCAGTTATCAAATGTAAACAATTCCATGAAACAAACATCAGACATCATGTCCTCGGAACATGAGGACTCACCACAACAGAGGATGTAGAACAGCGTGACTGAAGAATCACTGTCGAACCTGGAACTGAGCGCCTGAACCTATATTTCGAGAAAATACAGCACACATCCAAAGATTTGGGTCAGTACCATTGAAAGGAACCGAGTATATCGGAGTGTATGCAGTTGTATAAACATCATCATCAAAAATATTTATAAGAAATATGCAGGATGTATGAAAGACTCACATAGCCTAAAGAAAATCATCATAATCATGAGAGGATGAAATAAGTACAATAACACATGTGAGTCATCATATAATTTGTCAATCACTTTCAGTTCATCAAGAATATCAATTCTCATAATGTAAATATCATTTAAATCTTTCGAAAGAATAACTTTCATAATTCCACTTTCAAATCACTTCACCATTCACAATAGACACAATGAAACACACACACACTAGGAGATCCTTTAACCGACATAAACCATGTGAGCTACATGGAGTCCAACGTACAACTCACATTGGGGAGAGCCGTCATATCCTTGGAATCAGAGTAGGACTATCGATATCAATCCACACAAACTAGTGATCACTTTATAAATTATCCTCAGGCTCACTCCTACGGGGCATGTAGTTCTAGGGAAGTAAGGTCTGTTTATACCTCCCACTCGGTGGTAAAGATTTCTCCTGGACATAGTTCAGATCATTTCAAAGACAATCCACAAGAAACAATTTTAGTAATATATAAATATACATCGGGAGTCATCATGCTTCCCATCTATCAAAATCAACCACATTGTGGATTTGTTTCACACTCGGGTTCAAAACAACTCAATTAAGACCAAAAGGTCAAATCATTCAAAATATCTCAAATAGTCAACATCAACGTGCTTATAACACACACTTTATCAAAAAAAAATATAATTTCTAATGAGGATTTACGACCCAAATATCAAAATCATGATAAATATCATTCAAGATTCATGCTTTATATCTCCACACGTGTAAATTCATCTTTCAAAATCATAAACATCAAGATTTCATAATAATCATCATAAGATATGGGTTCATGCTTCAAATTCGTAAAAATCAAATAAAAATTATGCCTTTGAAAAGAAAATTACTTTTGGGCACAAGAACGCAAGAGAGTTCTTGTTGAAAAACCCCACATACCTTGAATGATGAACTTTAGATCGATACTCATTTTTGAGATTTTAATCGTTCCTTTGAATGATGGTTCTTGGAGTTCTTTAACTAGGAACTTGGAATCTTGAATAAATTTGTAGAATTAATGGTTAACTTTGGAGGTTCTTGAAGTTGGATGTAGGAGCTTAGGGTTTTCTCTATGAGGGAAATTGATGAAATATAACATATAATGCGTCTAATAAACTTTAATATAGGGTTTGGACAGATTTTGGGTGAGGGGGAATGACCAAAACGCCCCTAAAAAATCAAATAATTCTCGAATCTATCCTTTGGTGGACTGTTTTGATAGTCTGAAATAAATAAATCATAACGTTTTACTCCAATATGGAAATTTGATGAAACCAATTTCATTAGAAAGAGGACTCTCATATATATCCATTGAAATATAGTATCTCACCCAGGTCATTGTGTACGAGGAGTTATGATCGTTTGAAGTTAACCCAAAAATTCTCTTTTGATGGGGTGAAGTAGATCGACCATAACTTTTTGCTCCGATAGACAAATTGATTGAAACTAATTTCATTAGATAGAGGACCCGCATAGATTTCAATTGATATATTGTAGATTAACCAGATCATTATATACAAGGAGTTATGATCATTTAAAGTTAGAGAAAAAATACACCAGGACTCAGTACTTTTTCCTACACGTTTTACTGTTCACTACGATTCACGGTTCGATCGGAATATTCATAACTCATCCCTCGGGTGTCCGTTTTTGATGATCCACATTTTGTTGGAAAGCTTATTTGATACTCTACACAATTATGGGTCATAATCTAAGACATTTCACACAAAAAAAATATAATTCATTCTAGAAGATAGAACCCAACACGTTTACGCACAAACTTTCGACGAAAAATTTCTTGGGGTATTACAGTTACAGTTTAATTGGAGTTTAGACTCGACTTAATTGCATATATTCTCTTAAGTTGGATACTTGTTGATTGGTATTCGGACATGCTTGAAATTGTTGATGTTACAATTATTGATGCGTGTATAAATGATTATTGAAAGTTTACTTGATGGAATTGTCTTATGACTTTAAGTGTACTTGTAAAACTTGGTACATTATGTTGTATGCTGTGGATTTTATGTAAATTTGATATTCATAATACTTTTTTATTTGGATTGGGTACCACGCCGGTACGGCTAAGATTATGTTGGATCAGGTATGACGCCAGTACGGATATGTATATGTTGGATCGGGTACCACGTCGGTATGAATATGTTTATATTGGATTGGGTACCACGCCGGTATGGATATGTTTATGTTGGATCGGGCACCACGCTAGTATGAATATGTTTATGTTGGATCGGGTACCACGCCGATATGAATATCTTTATGTTGGATCAGATACCACTTTAGTACGGGTATTTATATGTTGGGTTGGGTACCACGCTGGTATGGATATGATTATGTTGGATCGGGTACCACTCCAGTACGGATATGTGTATATTTGATCGGGTACCACGCCGGTACGAATATATTTATGTTGGATCGAGTACCACACCGGTCGGATATTTATATGTTGGATCGGGTACCACACTAGTACGGATATATTTTTGTTGGATCGGGTACCATGCCGGTACGGATATGTATATGATAAATCGGGTACCACGCCGGTACGGTATATGAACATAGATTGTTCCCTGCAGAACATGACTATTTGAATAAAAATATGTCTCATAGCATGTGTGTACATATTTGTGTTGAGTCTGTGGATGTTTACAGTATGGTTGATACTCTTGATGGTTATGTGGCTTCTTTGTAAGTAATATTTGATCTATTATTGTTGTATTATTGATTCATTTAGTAATTATTGTGTGATGAGGCCTGTCCACTTCTCATTTGATTTTATGTTGTGTACATGTTATTAAATTGAGTTGGCCTATGATACTTACCAGTACATAGTGGTTTGTACTGATACTACCCTGTACTCTTCTTTTGTTGAGTGCAAAAAGTGTTCTAGAGGCTAATACATGACCTCACCTCTAGAGTCTGATAGCATATCTTAATCCAAGGATGAGCACTCTATCTCCAGTCTACCATGGATCATCTTATCTGTTCTTGTCCATCTTTCAGGAGATGAAATATTCTTTATTTACGTTATTTTTGGATATCTCTTTAGACATGATCTTTGTTAGTAGTTCTTGTATGATGACTTTCGAGTCTTGGGGGTTTTAGTAATGACTTTGTTGGATTCCCGCATAATTAATGCTTAGTTCTGAATTATTGTTACAATGTTGATTTTATGAAATATTATCTTAATATTAACTAAGTAATTAGGTTATGGTTCGGATTAGATGGTTCTCCCACAGAAGGATTAATGTGGGCGCCTCTCATGGTCATTTGGATCGTGACATAGGGTTACAGGTTGGACCCTAATTAGTTTAGAGTGGGACATGTCGGTTAGATGATAGCTCTCACAGTCTCAGTCCAGTAATCAGTCTAGTAACTCAGTTTCGGTTACTTGACCATAGCATACAGATATCTGTGATTCAGTTATCAGATTTCAGCATTTCAGTATTTACAGATTATATTCAGAACATGTTATACGATTGGTCATGCATTATTAGTTTTTACAGATTTCATGCATCATCAGTATTTACAGATTTCACGTATCCTCAGTATCTACAGATTTCATGTACTCTAGTTAGTACTTCTTATTGCATGCATATATTCAGACAGTTATTATTCATGTTCATGAAACCACGCATATCAGCCTACCTCATTTATCATACCAGTACATTCTATGTACTGATCGCAAACTCTTTTTTTGCACTATGATGTATCATATAATAGGTTCGGACGCCCAGTACTCGCATCACACATAGATTTTTCAGACAATCTGCCGTTGCAGGGGTGAATCCCTATAGTTTCGAGGACAGATCATTTTTTTTATGTTTTCAGTTCAGTAGTTTGTTGGAGTTAGTTGGGTCCTGTCCCATCAACTCATATTTAGTCAATCTAGAGGCTTTCGGTCACTACAGTAAGTTATTTAATATTCGGACTTCAATTGACATTGTCAGATATTTTACCAGTAATATTATCAGTTTTGTTTGCAGGTTCTATCAATTTCATAACTTAAAACCATGTGGCTTAACAGTTGCATTTCCGCATATGTTATTATATTATTCAGTTCCCACACAGGTAACAGCTCATGGTGTAACTTGTGGTCCCTCGGGACTGTAAGCACCGTGTGGGGCCCAGGGTGTACTTTTAGGGCGTTGCAGCCAACTTGTGCACTGATAAAGTTAAAGGTCATAGTTAGAATTTGGTGTCATGTTAAAGGTCTTGTTTATACTTTATGGATTATGCCTTAAAAAATCCTAAAGTATATATAGTAATTGAAACATTAAGTTTATAACTATTGTGTTATTAGTCTCTAGATAGATGGATTTTAATTTTTATTCCTCCCTAACTATCAAATTGTCATCTTTTATTTCACTATAATATTTTTTTGTTATTATTAATTTGCTACAATTGTGTTATGTTATTATTCTTATAATATAGTCCATTTCTTTACCTTATTTAGAGTCTGTAATCATGTTCAATATCAATATAATTTTGACTTTTCATATCAATGAAAAAGTTTTATTCACTACATTAAATTTTAGTTCGTTCATATCAATGATAAGAACATGAAATGCTGATACCATAACTATCGAAGCAGCTTGAATCAGACACAAAGAATGCGGAATGGCACTTAATTTTTGTTGTGCCAATTTTTATTTTGTAGGAACAAGATATAAGAGGCAGTGCTCAATCAGTTAATGCAAACGTCTATCATGCGAGTTCTCATCGAACATTATGGTGGTTTAAAACTGTCATTTAATGCAATGTTAATATATAAAATAGCGGCGATGGTAATGGTTTTAATATAAAGCCATAAACTATCGTTTTTACTAATTATAATTATCGCGATTTTAGCAACACCGCCACAATATCTTTATGGCAAACGTAATTACAACGCTTTTCCAAACCACCATTAATGTATGTAGCGTCCGCAAAACTGACGCAATACCATTAGAAAAACTGCCGTTATTGCTCTGATTCTTTTGGCGATGTAGCAAAACATCAAATCTAATTGCATACATAGTGAAATACGAATGTTTGCAAAAGTCGCAGCTCTAGTCAGAAAGAAGCTTACATCTTTTTTTGATTTTTAACGTATTATAAATTAGTAGATCTAGTTCTTGTTGAGAATAATAAATATGAGATTATTTACTTATTTAATTTAAATTGATGAGCCCAATCAAACAGGGATCAGTCCTTCTCAGTATTACTTCCTAAATATCATGTCTCATTTATACTATTTGTGCTTTCATCATAATGTTTGTTTGAGCGGAACATGATTCAACCATTAATTCACAAAAGAAAATATTGTCAAAAAAGAGGAAATTAAAAGCGTGACACGGTATAGTAGTAATAAAAGTTATTATTAGGTTGCATCTTTGTTTCCAAAATGTCGTGTTCTCGTTAAAATTTAATTTTTGTATATAGTTAGTGGACTTAATACAAATACAAAGGTTTGGCTTAAAGCTACTACAAAATTCATACCATCCTATATAAGGTAAATAGGGTTTTAGAAATTTTAGTAAGTATTATATATGAGTAATATCATCTTTAAAAATGGACATACATAATACGCTAGTTACAGAAACAAGCTTAGAAATTCAGAAGTAAATATAACCAATAAGAAATAGCTAAGGCAATATCATGAAAAGTAATTTATCAAGAAAATGAGCACACCAAACATCTGAACAACTAAAATAAACATGTCCATAAAAATTGATAACCATAAATATTTTTTTAATTTCTTTGCCCATAAATTTGTTATATTCATACTTACTAGTGTCTTTAGTACTTGCACTGAAAGCCAAGAAGCTAAATACAATACAAGTGAAGAAATTTCACACCCCTATATAGAAAAAAATGTAATTACTTCTACAGGCTGCTAAGGGGAACAGTTTCATGTTCCTTCTACATGCAAAAGTAGAATGCCGCTTATTATAGCATTGTCGAACACAAATGATATAATTGACATAGGTTAAAACTAAATTAAGGTTTAGATCATCCTTTCTAATATTGGACACAAATGATATAAATGACAGATGTTCCAATAGTATACTCAAATTCAGAGGTGTTCCAAAAGTGAAATTTAGCTCAGAAGAGTAACCGTATTTGGTCCATCGTGGAAGACATTAAGTGCATTTCCGTGAACGAAGTCCAGAATCAACAAGGGTTCACAGAATGTGGAATATATACACTCTTAACTGAATTCTTTTAACTTCACTAAGCATATATATGTAACCGATCTAACCTGAAAATGGGGATGCAGGTCCATCCACTACTGATATGTTGTATTAGCCTACAATTTCTTCATTCCTTTACAATGTGAAATCTTGAAGTAATAGCAACCTATGTTGCTTGACTCTCAAAAAATGCTACCGTATCATGCCGGATCCTCCAAAAATGATAGAAAACATGTGCTTTATTGAAGTGTTTAGGGAGGATAGTCATTATTTTATCCACATAATTCCTACCGTCCTTAGTAAACATTACAACTCTGTAAGTCCTATTTGATCTTAAAGTTAACATGCTTTAATCATTAAACTCTGTAAGTCATATGTTACGTTTGAAATTCTTTGTTAGATGATCCGTCACACATCGATCTAACATTTTTTAAGAATCCGAGCAAAATAGATTGCAATGAATATGAAACAAAATTTTCTATTCTACAAGCTTTCAAAATCTTTCTTGGGATCCCAAAGTTCGTAACCTTACCTCCACCTTAGGAGGTAGAGAGGTTATTTCCATAAAACCTAATCTTAAACAAACACATATCAAAGAACAATAGCAACAACAGAAAAATGTGATAATCAAAGTACAAGGGATAGTAGATAGTAACAAAAAGCGGAGACTATTGGAAAAAATAGTGGGATACCAAAGTTGGTTACTAGTAAAAAAAATACATCTCAAAACCTTGGATTTTCCTATATTTCTTTTTTAATTTTAATGAGAAGACAGACGCTAAAATAATTTAGTTTGCGCAATTTAGATAGAGATATGCTTGAACCCTTTTGATTGAAAGCTCTGGTTTTGCTATAGCATGGATGACATATTGGCCAAGTACAAACGGTTCTCCAGAATCTTCTGAGCCAACTTCAGCAAACAATGATCGGCCGAACCTAAAGGAAGGTCTTGAAAGCTGAATTATCAATGCTACATTTGGTGATTGCGCGACTTATGAGAAAAGGAATTGAAGGCTTGACCCCCATGGACTGGAAGCCGTTGGAGAAGCTGCTAACTGATGTTCTTTTGGCTACTAAACAGCCAAGAGAACTCCATTTAGCATACGCTCGAAGGGCTTCAATTCGTTGGAGATCAACCCTTCATATCTTTTCCCATAAGTCAAGCAAGCTTCCTACATAGCATCGCAAATGAAGCTCTCAAGACCTTCACTTGGGGATGCGGCCGATCATTCTCTCTTGTGTTAGCTCAGAACATATAGTTTTAGTGAGATTGAATCTAGTGTTGAAAAGGATGGAAATTGGACATAGTTTTATAGTTGAAACAATCACATGGGATGGTCACTTTTGTGATGTTTTTTTGTAACAGAAACATACATGACAAGTATTAGGAAAATTAATAATTAAGTTGTTCTAAAACATATGGTCAGAGAAAAAAACTATTCTAAAAATTAAGAATCCTATAAAAATATATGGTAAGAGAAACATATACGGTAACTAGTAAATAGTATTAGCAGAATTAATAAATAAGCAGTCTTAAAATATACATAGCAATTGAAACGTATATTTGAAAAATTATAAAATTATAAAATATATATGGTAAGTGAACATATATGGTAAATAGTATTAAGATAATTTAATAATTAAGTGCATATATATATATATATAAACAAAAACATATATGGCGAGAAATATTAGGAAATCTAATAATTAAGTGGTCCTAAAATTTATATGGTAAGAGAAACATATATGGTAAATAGTTTTAGAATAATTTAATAATTAAGAAATTCTAAAATATATACAGTAAGAAAAACATATATGGAGAAAAATATTAGGAAAATTAATAATTAAGTAGTCCTAAAATATATATAGTAATAGAAACATAAAGTTTATAATTATTGTGTTGTTAGTCTCTTGATAGATGGATTTTAATTTTTATTCCTCCTTAACTATCAAATTGTCATCTTTTGTTTCACTACAATCTTTTTTGTTATTATTAATTTGCAACAATTGTGTTATGTTATTATTTTTATGTATAGTGTAGTTCATTTCTTTACCTTATTTTGAGTCTGTATCCATGTTCAATACCAGTATGATTTGACTTTTCATATTTATGACAAAATTTTGTTGATTACACTAAATTTAAATTTGTTATGTGATGGTGAATTATCATGTCCCTCTTTTAAGTACACTTTTTTTTTTATCTAATATAACGTACAGAAAACAATTTGTTCTTTATATATACTTTTATAATTATTTTAACATAATATACTTGGACCAAGTAATCGACCGAATGATTATTATTTTACCTACGTTTACAGTACCTATACAGAAGTAGAACAAGTCTAATACTCCGGCCCTAATTTTGGAGGATTCCGTTTCTATCTAATATTTGAAGGACAAATAGAGGGACAATTATGGCAAAAAGCTCTACTTTTAGAGCTATTTATCAAAGTTTAATCACCAAAAGTGTACAATTAAATGTGGTCAATCCTTAATGTAAAGTAATAATTGGATTAAAATATAATAAGAGATAAACATTGAGTAGCCCCTCAAACTTTGATCAATGTTGCTACGACACACTCCAACTTCATAGGGGTCCTATACCCCTGAACTTAATTTTAGTATATTTTTATCACTCTTTTATGCTGACATAGCACCTTTATTACATAAAATAGGATTCACATTATGTCTGTCTAACGGGCCGGGCCGGGTCAACCCGGAACCGCCCCCCTCTCTCTAACCGGGTTACGGGCCGGTGACGGGCCGGTTTTGGCCTTAACCGGGCCGGGCCGGGCCGGGCCGCACAGTAAAAAAAATAAAACCCACCCAGAACCGGCCCACTTAACCCAATCCGGTCAAACCCGCTAAAACCCGGTCAAACCCGGATAAAAACCGGTCAAATATACACTATATATACGCTATATACACAATCTATACATTAAATATACACTTCTATAGAAGATATATACAATGTATACATTAAATATACACTTCTATAGAAGATATATACACGTGTATACATTAAATATACACTTCTATAAAAGATATATACACATGTATACATTAAATATACACATCTATAGAAGATATATACACGTGTATACATTAAATATACACTTCTATAAAAGATATATACACATGTATACATTAAATATACACTTCTATAGAAGATATATATAATGTATACATTAAATATACACTTCTATAGAAGATATATACACGTGTATACATTAAATATACACTTCTATAAAAGATATATACACATGTATACATTAAATATACACTTCTATAGAAGATAATGTATACATTAAATATACACTTCTATAGAAGATATATACACGTGTATACATTAAATATACACTTCTATATAAGACATATAAACATATACACATGTATACATTAAATATACAGTTGTATAGAAGATATTAAAACTTTAAATTGATAAATAAAAAAAAATAAAAAACAACGACTAAGGAGTGAATGAATTTGTGGAATTTTATTGATTGCAAAATGATCCAAAATTTATAATTTACATGAATGAAAAATCTATAAATTATGCATCATTTTTTCCAACTCATTCATGTTAATATTAATTGGAATTTGCATAGGATAGTCGAAGTCAACGGGGGCAAACCCATGCATTGGACTTGATTCTGTTGAGTTCTCCCGTGAAGTCATTATTTCTTCAAGTTTGAGGTCGTCGCTTGGCTCTGGTTCCATTCCTTGGTTTCTTCTTTCTGCTCTAATCCAATCTCTAAGGCAAACTAAAGCATTTATTGCGTTGCTTCCCAATGAGTGTCGGTTGTCTCCAAGCTGCTGTCGTCCCTGACTGAAGGCGCTCTCTGATGCAACGGTTGACATTGGAACATTCAAGATATCTCTGGCTAATCTTGAAAGTACAGGATATTGTGATTCATTATTTCTCCACCAATCCAGCGAGTTGATCCGTCGTCTGCGATCCTCTGGTGGCGTCCGCAGATAATATTTCAGCTCTTCCCGATAAGTTGATGTGTAAGCTCTCTCATCCACACTGTTCCAACAAGTTAAATCATAAAACGAATCAGGAAAACCACTATGTGTCGACCTTTTAGAAGATGATGGCTCCTCGGGAGGATAAGGAGCGACAGTTGGACTGATATTTGTAGGTACGGCTGAATCAAATAAATCAGCATAGTGATTATATAATTTTTCTATATAATCTTTTGCATCAGCTGTAGCCGTCCACAAACCAGGCTGCTCTTGTTCAGACTCACGGTTAGTATTTATTTCTAAGTTACCATAAATAAGAGTACTAAAGTGACACATATGATTAAATTTCATGCAAGGATTTAAAATAGCACCAACCAAGTAAATAGGGGGAATCGGGAAGAAATATTTTTTAAATTTCGTAAACATAGCGCCAACAGCTTCTTTATAACCTTCTTTATTTTTATATTGTTGGAGCAAACCAGAAATATCGGTTATATATGCCAAAATATTACAAACAGTAGGATAGTATGCACCGGAAAATTCAACCGTAGCTACATAAAATTTTTCTAAAAACTTAACAAGATCATTAATTATAACCCAATCAGAATTATGTAACATGCAATCAGCAGAATCAGCAAAAGAACCACAGTGTTGGTTAAAAGTTAGTGTAATAGGAATTCTATATTTATAACAAGTTTTTAAAAATTCATACATAGAATTCCATCTAATATCAATTTCCTCAGGCATTAAAATCGGTGTAAGTCCATTTTCTTGACATTTAACTTTAAATTCTTTAATTCTCGCTCTACGATTATTTCCTTGAATGAAACCTACGGCAAGACGAATTTTTTCAATATAAACCTCAAAAAAGTCAAGACCATCTTTTACAATTAAATTATAGATATGACATGCACACTTAATATGGAAAATTTCAGGAAAAGGTGGAGATAACGTAGATTTTATTTTTGTTATAGCATTCTTGTTGTTAGAAGCATTATCAAAAGCAATACATAAAATTTTATTTTCTATACCATAATATCCGGCAATTTTAATAATAGAATCAGCAATAAATTGTCCAGTATGTTTGCGATCTTCATCATATAAAAAAGCAAGAATACGTTTTTGCATTATGAAATTACTATCCATCCAATGACAAGTAACGGTTAAATAATCATTTTTATTAACAGCACGACCAAGATCAGAAGTTAGGGACAATCTACATTGAATATTTTTTAAGAATGTTGATAAATAAAAACAATATTGTGAATGGAGTTTAAAAATATCAGACCGACAAGTAGTTCTAGTATTACCATTAAACATAGGATTATAAATTGCTTGTATATAACGGATAAAAGCATCAGAAGAAGGAAAAGTAAAAGGCAAACAACCCACAGCTACCATTTTAGCTATTTCTTCCCGGTCCCTCAATTTATTATACTTTTTCGCTACTTGACCGGTTGTTGGGTCCATTCTAGTTTGCGTTGACCCACCAACATCCCCACCACCTTTTGCAATATTTAACTCTCTTTTGTGATCTTCAGCTATATGTCTCATTAACGTACCCGTACCCCCTTGCTTACCGCCACTTCTATGCTTATATATTTGTTGACAAATATTGCACTGCACCTCAATAACTGATATACGTTCAAAAAATTGCCATGCAATACTAGTTCTTTTACGGGGTTTTGGGGCACTGGGAGGACGGGAAGAGAGATTAACTGATTCAGATCTAACGTTAGCATCTCCTACTGCGGGTGTTTCAGCAATATTTTCATCATCTTCGTCTACATTAACTGCATCTACTTCATTTTCTTCTTCTATACCGTAATTTTCTTGAAATTCTACATAATCCATATCGTGAGCACCTACACCTATTTCTTCCTCAAAAGGTGTACCAAGCGGTACCGGAGGCGAAGTCACACGGGTATATCTATTACTTGAACTACCTCTACCGCTAATAATTCGCTTTTTACTACCACTACCACTTCCGGGACAAAAATTTTTAACACCTTTAGCAGCGAGGTTTTTTAATTTATCCATAATATAAATTAAATTAAACTAAAAATATTCAAAATACACAAATATAACAAAATTAAATATTAAACAATTAATACAATAAATAAAAATTAAACGTAAGAGATGGAACGACAATACCAAATTTTGGAAGTATCCGAAGATTGCGACTTTAGAAACTTCCGCTCTTACTTTGTAAACGAAAAATTAAAAAATTAAAGTGAACACTTTAAGAAATTAAATATATTGAATATTTGAGAATTGAGAATTGAGATTTGAGAGAGAATGAGATTTGAGAGAGTGAAAAATTGTGTGAGAAATGATTTGAAGTTGTAGGGTATTTATAGATTTATTTTGAGGATTAAAAAATATTTTATATATATATATATTTTTTTTAATCAAATGGGCCCAAACTAGCCGTTTGGACCCAAAAACGGTAATATTACCGTTGGGCCAACGACTAGTTTGGCCCAACAGATTTTTTTTTTTTTTTTTTTTTTATTTTTTTGGGTTGCCGGGCCGGTTAACCGACGGGCCTGGACCGGGTTGGTCCGGGCCGGGTTAACCGGGCCCAATTTTTTAAAAAAACCGGACCGGGACCCGGTACCCTAAAGCCCTAGGGCTTTCCGGGCCGGGTCAAACCGGTCCGGTTTGGTGTTTCGGGCCGGGTCGGGCCGGGTCAGCCCGACCCGTTTGACACCTTTAATTCACATCAAAGGTGTCACATCAGCTAAAAAGATTGACAAAAGACGTCACGTCTGCTAAAAAAGATGATAAAAATACACTAAAATTTAGTTCAGGGGTAACAGGATCCTCATGAAATTAGCGTGTGTCGTAGCTAATTTGGTCATAATTCAGATGGTACTAGATGCTTTACTCAATAGTAAATGCACCCCTCATTTTCCATTAAAAAAAAATTAAGTTAAGCTATTAAAAGTAAACCAAGACTCTCTCATACGTAAACAACATATTATGCATATTAAATTGGAAGATTAGTATGTGTACAAAAAGTTAATAAGATTAACATATCTTATTACAATAGGCTAACAACTCTAGACATCAAGAGTCTCGATAGCAACAATATCTTCTGTACCTTTACGAGGTAGGGGTAAGGTCTGCATACACTTTACCCTCTGGAGACCCCAACCATGGACTTTCATCGGGTATGTAATTCATATCTCTCCTCGCGTCGCTTAGTTCAGTGCCATTCCAATCCCCCTATAGTAGTAGAATCCATTCCTTCCCATACTTCATTACATCCCACTTCTTCGTTATCAACGCCTTCCATGTTGCAATCCCACCAGCTGCCTCCATTTGCACCTGAAAGCGGAAAAAGATAACATTTTTCATTTTTACAATGATTTTATGAAATATTACGATTTATGTGTACTTACAATGATTGAAGAGAGTATTAGGTTTCTCAATGTTATCGAGCATTCTCACTTTTCTTCTCGGCTTTGCTGCTGAACCTTCTCCAAGAACTGCCAAACCTTTCGAGCTGATTGGGCTCCGCTGCTACCTAGAAAACCAGTAAAAAAGAAAGAGTCAGGACTAAACAAGAATTTGTCGATCACTTCTTGAGAATGCACCAAATGCAAGAACATGTAACATTTTGAGATATTTGCTATATTTTCCATAGCAAAAAGTCCAGATCAAATGTACTTTCTCTGAGCATAGGAACCAAACAAACAGTAGATTTTTCTCACAAGTAACCCAAGAAGATTTCTGTAAATTTGGGTGGTCGATTTGAATTCTTCCATTTCCAATCTTCATTACAACATCAAAGACAAAGGCGAAGCCACGATTTGATGGGTTCTAAATTCTAGGATAGTGATATCGGGTGTTAGTAACTGAGTTCAAATTTAATTTTTGTGTAACGTTAGTGGACTTTATATAAATACAAGATTTGGACTGAAGCTACTGAATTCGGCCAAACCTGTACATAACCTTCTGGATCTATCCCTAGCAAAGACGATCCTTAAAACTTTTAGGCATTTTTTGGTTGGGAAACTAGTTATCCAGTAACTAACTATCCCGAGATTAGTTATCCCACCCTCAAGAAGGCATAAAAATAACACTATAATCACGGGATAATTAATCCCCGGATGAGTTATCTCATGCATTTTATCTCAACCAAACATGGGATAAGCTCATTTTAAAGTTAATCTCGGGATTAGTTATCCCTTATCCCTTCTACCAAACGACCCCTATCTAAAGGATTTCCATCTGTTTTTGGTAAGTACTGGATTAATGCTATTTTTTAGGGTTTAATCAATGGACAATGATCCAACCTTCCCAAGGCCCATGATACTGGAATAACACTGTTTTTGAGAATTACTGGATTAATGTTGGATTAACGATGTTTTTGGGATATACTGAATTAATGTTGGGTATGGTACTGTTGGTGTTGTAAGAGATGGACAATGATCGCGCCCAATGGCTGACCTAATGGTCAATGAAGTGGTTGAGAACTATGAGGACTCAGGTTCAAATCCGAGGAGAGATATAAAAACACTAGCTTTCCAATTCTCCTAGCAAGAGTGGACAGAGTTAGCTATTTGTTGGTGGGAGGGTTCCAAGTATCCTGTGAAATTATTGAGGTGTGCAAAAGTTGGCCCGCTCACTATTTTTTTTTAAAAAAAAATAGACAACTTTCTCCATGTAGCAACACTCTTAACTCAAGACTCGAGAGGAATAACCCCTTCGACTTCTAAAGTTCAACATTTCTCCAAGTACAACAAGGTATTAGTAGTGGAAGTATTAGTAACTAGTATACATAAGTAGTATTTTTCTGTTATGTCATCCAACTCCTTGTTTACTATGCGTTATCTTGAGCCGGGGGTCTATCGGAAACGGCCTCTCTACTTCTTCGAGGTAGCGGTATGGTCTGTGTACATCTTACCTTCCCCAGACCCACTTTGTGGGAATGCACTGGGTTTGTTTGTTGTTTGTTGTTATACATAAGTAGTATTATACAGAAGCAATTCCAACTAACAAAAGATTGAATTGAAATTTAGAATCAGCAGCTTATTAGTAGCTTGGGAAGCAAGGTCGAATGACACAAGTATTAGCTTCTTGTTTTACTGCGCATCTATGTTAGTTACAGGAACAAGCTCAGACACTCGGAAATGAATGTTACCGAAAATTATTAGTACCAAAGACGATCTCATGAAAGCTAATTCATCAAGAAAATAAGATGAGCACAACAAACATGTGAACAGCTGAACTCATTCATTTCTGAAGGAACGACTAACCTTCAGTAAGGCCTCTTTTTCTTTATGTTCTAACATCATCTGTGATGGAAACGGAAACATCACCAGAATCGTTAGGAGCAGAAACATCTTGGTTCCCTTTCATGGTGTTCTTGTATTGCTCAAAAATAGCATCAAGAGCACACGGAACTGCTGTTTCTCCATATTTTGAACGGTTGATTTGTCCATTAATGCACTTGCTTGTGTCTTTACTGCTTGATGGCACCGAGAACTTCTTCTTTCCCTGCAAATGGTTAGGTCCCATTTACTCTTAAAACTACTATTGTAAATTATTGTACCCGTAGATAAATTGCACACCCTAATATGGAAAAACCTATAATGATTTCTACAGGCTGCTTAGGGAACAGTTCCATGTTCCAAATTAATGCGAAAATAGAACGCTGCTTATTGTAGTTGTATTGAACGGAGATGACATAATTGACATAAGTAAAAACAAAATCAAGGTTTAGATCCTTTCTAATAGTTGATATTATTTAAATGGTTAAGAGAAAGAGATTGCTGTTTCAAGTTGACGGCCTAACTGGACGGGCCATCACTGGCTTGATGGTCCGTCAGTCTGACCGTCGCAATCAGACTGACACCTCTCTGGAGAACAAGCATAACTTTTTACTCAGATTTCAGATTAAGGCAAAACCAGTGGAATCGGAAAGAAGATTCAAATAACTTTCATTTGATATGCAGTAGGTCCTCTAACTCATTATATACAAGAATTTATGGTCGATGAAAGTTAACCCAAGTTGAGACGTTCACTAAAATTTAATCGATAGAAAAGTTTTCAACTCGTCTTTTAGTTAGGGGATTTTTATGACCTCAATTCATATTCAAAGATATTCCCAAACTATGGGATTGATCATCAAACATATATTAACAAGTAATCTATGGGTTCGGGTATATACGCATGGATAAGACGGTTCAAACATTAGCCCGGAAGTGCGGGGTGTTACATTATCTCCCCCTTGGGATCATTAGTCCCCGAATGATGGGTAGGGACTTGTTGAAGCTCCAAAAATATGGAATAGAGGACGTAACCTTACCTTAAAAAAAAATTCCGAATGAAACATACATAGACCTCAAGAAAAGCATTCATGACGTTGCCAAGTGAATCGTGTAGGCACGAAGCGTGAGGTAACGAAACTTTACATAGGGATGATCTTGCACAAGAGTTCTATGAATCATAATCATCACAACATAAGGCATGAGTTAATTTGGTGATAAATGGCCTGATTTACATTAGTACTAGTTTTGAAATAAGATTTCGTGGAAAATGGGGATCGAAGCATTCCCTCACCGTACAATTTAAAATGAATGAACCTCACTTAGAGACACTACTCGACTATGCCCCAATAATAAATAAACAACATACTTCATAAATTTCACTTACGATTCTCCCATCACACATCTAAACACAAGAGTTAGAGTCCCACTGCATAGTGCTTTTATGTTGAAGCCTAACTCGGAGGAAAGAGGTGTTAGCTTTAGCTACGGGACACGGTACTCTATATCCCATTAAGAAAATTACTTCACCTTATACCCACCATCAAAAACACTTGAGTTTTAAATCAAGGAGCACCAACCACATAACACATTGGTTTGCGTTTTCTTCAATCACAACATTCAAGCCTATCATTAATACACCCACTTCATGGATCTCCCCACTAAGACCCGCCAATTCAATTATTCTCACTAAGACTTTCACCATATAACTCCTTAACTATCTCACATAACGAAAGTTAATTTCCTTCTTCTCCCTTCTCCTATAACCTTAGCTCAAGAAATCACATCAAAATTTTTATCTTAAAAAAACATCTACACCCCCACCTAACACACTATTACTCTTCCACAACCACCATCATACTAACATAGGAGGTTCATTTAGGGACCCGAGCATAAGCATCATGAATGGGAGTAACACTAATCGATTATACCATATACTTATGCACTACTCAAGGTGGAATATAAGATGAAGATACATTAGAATAGACACAAAGTGCTTCATATATCAAGTGTCAGAATCATAAGTAAAGATTTGTTCGGCACGAAAACAACACAACATGGTTTTCTTAGGACAAACCACAATGAGAAACATGGATGCACATATCATGAGGTATATGACATAAAGCCGAAATTTATGTAATTAACAACTAAGACAAGGTTTGCCACTTGAAGCGATTGATCCTCATTTATTGAACTGAAATATTTCATGAGTTAGCATAAACTTTATCACTTTGACTAATCCCGGCATAAAATGAAACGGTAACATATGGAAAGCATAGTTTCTTCAAATCAAGCATTATGTGGACATGGACTTTTACGGTTCATGATCAATAAAACATATGGGTTGGATACATGCAGTATTGGATCACTGAGGGACATTATTGCTTCTTGTTTGGAGGTTGGAACATGACATGAGTTACACAGAGAACTCAAATGTTAGGCATAGGCAAGACATGAATACATAAGACATTGGTAGATGTCCATTCAAATCGAAGTAGGAGGAGCTTTCTTGAATAAGAATTGATTTATCATGGTCCTTACTTGAAACTTGACACCACAAGAAAATTCGAGAACTACTTTAATACATTTTATCCCTTTTATATCAGTGTCACACTCCTAGACTTGCGGGCATAACCTCACATCAAAATCTATAGCCACAACTCTCACCATAAACTTAAACTTTAAACTCTCCCTGATGAACTATATACTGAAGGCCTTGCTTTCTGTAAATGCTACTCTTAACTTTGTCTAGCCTCTATATCCATCACCCTATAACTCACACTCATGCGGGTATAAATATCCACACCCCTTATCACATACCCACTTATTCTCCACCACTTAAGATACTCGCATTAAATCTCTCATCGCAAAACTTACAACTTAACAAAATTTTCACAACTATATCAAAGGTGAATATTGCCTGCCTACATTTCCTCAAGTTCAACTTTAATGAACACTATACAACAACTCCCCAAACTTCTCCATACTACAAAATTCAAAAACACAAACTGCGTACACTTGACACTTATACCATACAATCTTATCTAACAACATGTTATCGGGATTCAAATTATTTTAATATGAATATTACTCTTATATCCTTAATAACTCAACCACAAATCATCATTTTTTGTAACACTAGTCCTCATGTATATATATATATCACCATCTATCCACTCTTCTTCCACAAGATGCCAACCTAGGCAATTTCACACATAACATTAAGCCTACTAATTAATTTCCACAAAACATTCATCATTAATCTTAAGGTATTACTCTTACCACCACACTTCACATCCAAAGTTCAATCCTATAGTCTAGTGTCAACCATGTACCACCAATGAAGCATGCCACATACTATAATAGCCTATCAAATTGGGAATTCAACCCAAAATACTTCATTTCATTTAAATACTACCTTCGATCACATCCCCTCCACGACATTACTACTATACCTCAAAATCTACTGCATACCTTCTCACAAGCAGCATTATTTTACAACAACTAGAATAAAGACAATCAAGGGGGGGGGGGGGTAAAGTCATAATAGGGATAGTCAATCTTAATCTTATAACATAACCCATTATGATCTCATAAACATATTTCACTTCCCCACGTCATATTTAATTACCCATACATACATCCCCACTACCTTCAAGTTTCATATACACCAATGAGTCTTTATCTGTAACCTATTGACTAATCTTTCCCTTTTTCATTCACAGCCTATAAATGATTTCTACAACCGCCATAACTGTTCATTCTAGGCTCCTTCCCTAATTTTAATAAATAATACTCAGGGCCAAACACTTCATTCACAGACTATCGTACAATTTATAAATCTTGCTATAACATTAGTCAACCACCATAAAAGGAAAATCCACCCTTCAATCAATAGTTATACAACTAAAACTAATTATTTATATAAAACTCACCCTCACTCTGACTTCTAATCTTGTGACTTCATATCACCAACTTCTTGGCCCATCTCTCTACCAATAGGTCATGACATTTTAACATATACTACTACTCGAGTGGAAATATAATTCCAACATTCTGCTACTCATCATTACCCTTAAGCATGACATCTGTAACAAAAAAATTGAAAGGAAACTGAATACACTTTATACCTCAGGCTGAAAAGCATGATTTCATCAGGATAAAGGTATACACTCAAAGCAATACAACTTGAAGCACTATTAGACTCCTCTCAAGTCCTTGTCATATCACATAAATGTATGAATAACTCAATCATAGAGAACCACATCGCTGAGGGATATAGACTCTTAGACTTGTATCGCAACAATAATGAGGTATTGCCTATGAAATTTAAACAAGGAAGGAAATTTGGATAACTTTCTTATGAACAACGCTATAGCACGAACTAGAGTATGAAAGAATAAGAAATAACTCCCAAATGCACGGTAGCCTCCTTATTATAAGTGTGGTGCACGACACACCCATAAGCAAGACACTACTATACACGATTTCGCAGATACCCTAGGACCAAGAAACGTGCTCTAATACCAAGTTTGTTATGACCCGAACTGAGGCCCAGGCCATGACGAGAATCCCAAACCTTGAAGGCCCGAGAGCCCTTCTCTACTGGCAATCACATACACAATTCATACACTATAAGAAAATGCAAAAAACAAAACAGAATCAAGGTCATGCAATTTCAACAAAACATATGGTTATAATTTCAACAAGACCCAAATCCATCTAACACCTGTCTGCAAAATCTCTACTAACTGAAAGAAAACAACATCTGTTTGAATACTGGATAAGGCCCTCGATCGGACCATGAACTAAAAATAATGAAATAATAAGATAAAGCCTTCCAAAATAAGGGAGTCTCACAAACTCCAATCATCTGACAATGGTCTAAAGCTTAGCAGGACCCCGGGACTAATCCTTAGATCCTGAAATATAGAGGGTCAATACAAATGTATTGGTATGCAGAGAAATCCAAAATAATGTATTTCTATATAACATAAGTGAGAAAAATTTGTAAAACTCTTTACATATGACATATGAAAACTCATGGGCAAACTTAAAAGACTTTTCAAACAATTCCTTGAAACAAGAGTGACTCTTTGTTTACTTCTGAGCTAGGTGTTAAACCCTATATTTCTACAATCCCACAAGATATATGGAATCCTCCTTTGACTCAACAGTCAATCCCCCAACCCAAGTTTCCACAAGAGTTTGAGTTTCTAATTTTAACAAGCCACAGGGAACTAGGCCAGCGTATAATCCCTTTTTGAGGACAAAATAACCCATATTGACAAAACACGAGTTTGGGAAATGAGTTTTCTAGGCTCATGCCTTCTTCGGGTAACCACCTAACTCTCTTTAGGACCATTTTTTAAATCTTTCTAAACATGTATCTTTCTGAATTCAAAATCTAAAAAGCTAAGTGAAATCTGTATTTTTAGTCTATTCTGAATCTACTATAGCATTGATCTGGTATCATCATACTAAGACTTGCAAGTCATATCTCTAAGGTATATTGTATCATTTTATAACCCCTTCATTCAGAACAAAGTTCTTTGACCATAAATTCGTTCAAACAGTACAAGTGAATTTGCATATCGAAGTACATGAAAACATATGCAAGATTCCCTCTTTCAATTCTTAAACATGTGGTGGTCATTTACTTTGTAGCAAACCATGAAATTCTTTCAATAATCATCATTAATATTTACAAAGAAAGATAACTCCCTCTCTTTAGTTTATAATCAATATCATGCCTTAAAGAATAGTCAAGAAAACCTTTATGCCACGCTTCTAAATATGAAATTAATCAATTTATTACACGTGAAAATCAAGTGATGTCATAATAAGAGAGGGGGTATAGATATTCATAGTCTCAATTCAACTTTCAATCTCAAAATGCATATATATATATATATATATATATATATATACGAATAAAAATAAATTTTATGGGAAGGCCTCAAGACCAAAACATGTCATCAAAAGGGTTCACAATGCATATTTGTTAATGTAATTTCAAAACCCTTCATAACAGTACGATTTCGTAACTTTAAACCCTATCCAAAATGACTTCAACATGCCCATGTAGTTCAGGAAAACCCTATGTACCTTCGATTACTTAGGTTGAAGGATGAAAATCTAAATCTTGAATTGTTTCTTGGATATCTTGTACTTAATGATTGATTCTTAATCTTTGATGAAACCCTAATTTATCTTGTTCTTGAGAGTCAAAAGGATTAATGTGTTAAAAACTAATAAAATATGGATTATAATTCTTAAGATATGATTTATATTCGTGGAAAAGGAGTTTGAGATGGGAAACTACCAAAATACCTATTTAAAAATAGCCCATTTGAGCAACTCAGCCTCGACTGTCGGTTTGGTTGACGGACCGTCAGTCTGGTGACGAATCGTCACTTCCACCTTCAACTTATGTCCAGATAAAGATCTTTCTATTTTAAGTTGACGGCTTAACTTGGAGGGTCATCACTGGCTTGACGGTCCGTCAGTCTGGCCGTCGTAATTTTGCAGACTGACACCTCTCTGGAAAACAAGAAGAACTTTTTACTCAGGTATCAGATTTAGGCAAAACTAGTGGAGTTGTAAAGAAGAAACAAATGAATTTCATTTGATATATATTAAGTCCTATAACTCATCATATACAAGAATTTTTGGTCGATGAAAGTTTACCCAAGTTGAGAAGTTCAGTAAAACTTAATCGATAGAAAAATTATCGACTCGTCTTTGAGTTAGGGGATTTTGGTGACCCCAATTCATATTCAAAGGTATTAACAAACTATGGAACTGATAATCACACATATATTTAAGAGGAATTATTGGGTTCAGATCTAAACGCATGGAAAAGACGGTTCAAAC
This sequence comes from Capsicum baccatum var. pendulum, assembly GCA_030864225.1. Classification (NCBI taxonomy): domain Eukaryota; kingdom Viridiplantae; phylum Streptophyta; class Magnoliopsida; order Solanales; family Solanaceae; genus Capsicum; species Capsicum baccatum. The sequence goes on from CM061561.1 coordinate 12,428,397, forward strand.
TTTAGCTCGAAAGTGCGGGGTGTTACAATAAACAAATCTATAGGTGTATGTATTATTCTATAAATATGTAGGAGTCAATAATAAATCAATAATATGGTAGATTATAAGTACCATAAATGCCCAGAGAAAGCCAAATAATGCGTACGATGCATTAATCCTCTTGACAAAAGCTTCTTTTTGCTTGGTTAGATCAATCTTCTTTTTCAGATAGCTCAAGGTCAGCCCAAAGAACTCTTTTCCCCATGGATATCCTTGAAGAATTATAGATCATCCACCATCTTTATATGGTCCGAATCCACCTTCTTTGACGGGTCCTTTGCCAGCAGCATCGCGTGTATGAACCAAACCAAAGCACACTTCAACTTTTGTTGATTATTCAGCCTATTACCTTTCATCAGGCTAATCCACTTTGCAGCAGTAATGCTCTTGTTCTTCGTCACCTTAAAATAAAAGTTTTCTAAATTTTGGAGGACTTTGTTTATTTTTGATTCACAGGGATATGTTGAACAATTCAGCTTCTTAATCAAAGAAAATTCCTTTAAGCCGAAACAAGTTGGCTTACCATTCACACGAAACCAAATTTCATGTAGTTTTTTTTATTTTTTATACGTCTCAACAACACATAATGGACCATCTATCCATTAAACTTAAAATGTTTCGGTATATGTCTCAAGTGTCCAAAACTTGTCTTCTTAAAATCAGAATACAACTTATGTTCAAAAAGAGTCCGTCTAAACTCTCAATTGACCGTCATTCTTGCTCTGACGGAAATCTTAGCAGGAAAATAACCTAGATCATCCATCCAGGTTGTTAGGCTGTAAGACTCAACAGAGATATCTCACACACAAATTGGCAATGATAGGAGATCCTCCTCCTCCCCGTCTCCGCTATCTCTCCTATCCTCGTCTTTCTTGCTATCACTTTCACTTTGTTCTTCGCTTTTCCCTTCGCTATCCTCAACATCCTTACTCTCGTGTGCACTACTATTGTGATATTCGAAAATTTTGGCAAGCATTTTTTATTCAGTTTCCAACTCGTATTCATCGACTACAGGTTTTTTCCTCTTAGAGGTTTTGGAAACTTCTTCGGTGTTTTGCTTCCTACTGCGAGAAGAAGTGGAAGCAGGCCTTTTAATTGCTCTATGAACTCTTCTCACCATTTATGATCTACAACAAAAAATGAATCTGCAGTGGTGGATCTATTAATAAAAATAAAAAAATGCAGCAAAAACAAATTTGTTGTGGTCGATCTATCGACCACTGATCTATTAAGAAAAATGGGAAAACATCTCACATGAAACATGCAAATCAAGTTTCAACTTCAGCAGATATTGGAAGTGCAATTCACAACAACAAGAACACCATTAAAATGGGTCCAATTCAGTGCAAAAAATTCAAAATCAATACGCAATATAAGTATAAAAATTTAAAAACTTTCTACTGATTAGCCAAAGCAAAACACGATTAAACATGTGGAATCAACAATGTTAACTAAAAACAATCAAATTTCAACTAACTCAGCAAAGACCAGTGCAATTTTTGTCAAAACCGACGAACCCCAACACAAAATGGATTTAAAAAATTACTAAAATGGATCTAAAACTGATCGGGGAAGAATATTAAACATACCTGAGCAAGAGAAACTGAATAATTTCGACTGAGGAAGGAAGAATCGCGCAAAACTTTTTTTTTCAAAAAATATGAACTAAAATCGGGAGAAGGAAGGTTTTTGAGGAGAAAGAACGTTGTTGAAAATATTAAATGATTTTAATAAATGTTTGGAAAATTAATAAATATAAAAAATGGACTATGTTGTATTTTCTAAAAAGTTGTATTTTTTTTAAAGTTTTTAAAATGTTAATGAAGCCCTTGACCCCACAACCCTGGCCGACTTTTTGCCTTTTTCAATCTCTAACCCTAAAAAATAAATCAAAAAGAAATTTGGTCTATACTCTCAAAATAAGTTTTGAAAGTGGGTAGATTTCAAAATAGTCTCTAGTAATCAGGTTGTAAAGTAATGATAGTAGAGAACAGTCCTTGAGTTTGCCTTTCTTGTCTTTCAAAATAACTCTATGGTTGTTGTATTCTTTGTTATTAGCTGATGAATTGAGATGAGTTTTTACAAATTCAGGACTAGAGATTAAAGCAAGTCATGACTTTGAAGCACACTTGAATTCCAACAGTACTTTTACGGGCATCTTAGAGAGTATTTCAATGATGATTTCTTCGGGTAACTGGACATGAGTTACCGATTTTCTCCTCTTTGAAGCTCTAGTTTTCACCATTATAGATATGCAGATTTTGCAAACGGAATTTAGGGTTTTCTCTTTTGTGATAAAGAAGTTGGTCTTGGTTAATTAGGGTTTCATATACAGAAAAGGGTCAAAAATTACCCTGAACTTTTCAAAATGGAGCAAAAATACCCTATTTATTTTTTGACTCAAAAATACCCCTTTTTTTGTTTTTGACTCACAAATACCCCTCACTTTAACAGAGTTCCACCAAGCACGCCACGTGAAAGAAAATCACCACATGACTAGTCCACGTCGGCATCCACCTAGATCAGGCATTTAAGTAAATTCTAAACTTGCAATCTAGTTCTTTCTTTGCACTCGGTATGACGGTATCCGATACTAGTATTGAAGTCTGACTAAATTCGATTTCATGCAGGGTTTTATATTTGATGCAATTAGTGAGATGGTGAATAGACTAGGTTTATTTTTCAAAAATTTAAATGTTATTTTGAGCATATTTAGTCCGTAGTGAAACACCTTTGATCAAAACTAATAAAATGGATACCAAAAAACTAATCGCAACTACAAAAAACAAGATAAAACTGATCGATTAATTCAGTCGATTTGATAAAAAATAAAGGACTAAAAAGATGATCAGGATAATATTTGAAGGACGAATGGATTAATGGGTCAATTCTGGCTAAAATCTTCACTTTTTTGAACTAGCCATCAAAAACCATATATTAAAAAGTAGACAATCCTTAATGTAAAAATAATATTTGGATAAAACAATAATAATAATAATAATAATAATGATAATAATAAAATTTTAATAAATATAATGAATAAAATAATAAAAATATTTCAATTTTTGTTCGTATTTTCAGCCTACCCTTGACAATTCTGATGGTCAACTAACTTGACGTAAATGGACTTGCCATAATTTTGTGTAATCGCTACTTGTGACATGCATATATAATGATAGTACAAGGGTATAAATTTAGAGTTTGTAAAACCAAATTAATTATTGTTAAAGGAAGATTGATTAAATTTGTTGGATGATCTTTTGAAAATGTTCGTCTAGCTCCCTCTCCTCGATCTCTTCACTTTGTTCGGCTCAACATTGAGCACCACAACATGGATTGGTGAAACTAGTCTGATACCGTGTGAGAATAATCTTGGACCTAACTAATCACCAAAAATTAGTCCGGAAAGGCTGCCAAGATACATAAACAACAGTGTATAAAAAATAACACATAAATACAAAGTTTTTGAGTTCAGAATGAGTATAAACTTATTATACCAACTTAATACATAAGGTGATTTACAACAATGACCTTGAAATTTGGCGGTCCCGTGCCCCTTGGGCAAAGCTGCATGTTTTGCATCATGGGCAAATAAAACTTTCGACTTTTAACCTTTAAATCTTGTTAAAGACATAATTTCCCCTTCAAGATAGCTTCAATGTTCGTTTTGACACCTCAGCAGCTAAGACCGTTACCTTTACCTGTTGAACACCCAACATAAAATAAAATGTAATTATTTTCACAAGTAAAAAATTAAAACTAGTGAATTCAGTTGAACGCACAGAAATGGACCGATGTAACATACACAAGATATATACAAAAAGAACCTTTCATATGCCTCTCATTTCTCAATCTAGTTTAAAAAAGAACTCAACATTGACGAGCCCATCCATTATATCATGTATATCCACTTCATTAGATGCACCTTGTCGCCACATAAAAATCCTTTTTGTTAGAGTATTGACCCAAATTTTGTTGATCTGGCTCAAAAAGTTTCGCGTGCGACCTATGTTTGTGATGGACCTTTACAGAGGGGGATTTAGAATTTAAAGGTTGTGGGTTCCTAACAATGTTTTAGTAAGCTTCTTTTTTACAACTAGACCAATAACACACTTTGTCTGTGGGTTCTCAACTTATAATTGTTATATATTTACTAGTTGTTTGATTATAAATTCAAGAACCGTACGAGAGTTATGAGTTTCCGGGAACCCACACGTAAAGCTGTGCATCCCCCCTGGACCTTTATGTTTTTTTGCCTAGGACTTATTTATATGCGCATATTATATAAGTGCAATTAGTGGGTCAATTTTACTATTCAAAAATTACGTCTCTCCACATTGTGTCTCTCCATTATAGTGAAACCTCCTTTGCCTCAACTCATGGTTTTTCCCGCAAGTGTTTCCACGTAAATCTGTGTGTTATTGTTTTCTTTCTGCTTGTGGTTTGCTTTATTTCAGCCCGATTCATAACACTTTTCTTCGATGATCAAAAGTTGGAAACTAAACAAGAAAATGTGTATAATATACTTGAACATTAAATTATAAAAAAGTAACTAAGTATAAAAAGTGCCATTCTAGATTCGTTAAAGTATAAAAGAAAAGTAAGATACATAAAAAGGGATCGAAACTCGAAAGTTTACTTACTTGAACGGAACAGTCTCCATTCATTACAAAGAATGAAGGATTTCAAGATAACCGCAAAAAAAATATGGCTATTCGTATGTACAAAAGTTATATCAAAGAACGTCAAAAGAGTAAAGATTGTCCAAGTTTTTGTTCCTTTTGAATGTATTTGTAGTTGTATGTCAATGTTAAATGGAGGGAAATGTAGCCTATCCATGTGAATTCTCCGCTAGCTTCTAGCGTGGCATTTGCTGGGGTTTGTTCGCAAGTTTGTAAGATACTCTGTTCCCTTCACCGGAAATATGTTAAACAATATCTTTATTGTCACGACCTAATTTTTCAGGTCACGATGGAGCTTACCATAACCCACCAGTAGGCAAGCCAATCCAAACGGTTAGTAATGGATTACTCAATATTTTAAAGAAAAGAATGCAGAATAAATGAGATAAAGACCGTCACATAAGTGAATCCCAAGTACGAGAGGTCTAATATATTAAGAATACAAAAATGAAATGCCAATGAATTAACTGATAAAACTTATCTCTGAATACAATATAGAGACTAGTGTAATATATGTGAGAGATAAGTAACACTCCGAACGCCAGAAGCTCACTCTAAGTCTCTGAAACAGGGTTGCTCCGCACGATGCATACATCAATGGCGATAACCCATACTTATAATCTGCAAGCTGCAGAAGTATAGCATGAGTACCAAATGAATGGTACTCAGTATATAAATAGTATATAAACAGAATGGAAACTACACCAAAGAGTTGAGAAAACATATAACAAGTCTATGAGAATAATAAGGGACAGCTATCTTGTTCATGTCCAAGAGTCTAACATAATAACACTAAGGAAGTATCAAGAGAGAACTATCCTATTTCAGCCACACTTAATAGACATCAATGTATACAATATATTCCAGGCTAATATACAAATAAAGGGCGAAAGAAAGATATATAACAATATACAAAGCGATGAAATGAATATAAAATAAGAACAACGAAGAAAGGGATATACGGTGGTAGCATTGCTTCATATAGCTATATATACACATATATACATACACACATGAGGTAAGGGAAAAATTGGCAAAAGAATACTTTAGCAAAACTATTTTGTCATATACCCACTTAATTTCTTTTTATTTTATGTTTAGGGTTTAGGTTAAAATAGTTTGGAAAAGTAGTAAAAGTGGGGCCCACATGTGGGCCAAGGGACCATTTCATTGTCTTTGCAACTTTACAATTTAATATAATACACCTAACACCCTTCAATTATTTCAATATCAAAAAACAAATCTTCTCTCTCCTCTTCAACTTCACTCTTCCTCTACTCTCAAGAATTTTCTCCCAAATGCTATTGTTTTATTTTTCTTCTTCCTCAGCGACAAAGGGATTGTTTTTTGCATTATAAAGTAAGTTAAAATCAAGTTTCGATTATTTGTAGACCCATTTTATCAATTTTTATTATTAACCGTTTTGAAGTGATGTAATATAGGAATTTTTTTCGAATGTAGTTGATTAAATAGTTAAAATATGAGAATTTTATATGTAATTAGTTTGATTCTGAAGCAATGGTTGAGTTTTAATTTTGCAATTTCGATAGATTTTTTTGCCGATCACGGTGTTGAATTTTAAATTTTTTTTAAAGGAATTTTGCTTTTGTTTTGGTATTTTTTTTAGCACTGCAGTGTTGAATGGTGGGATAATTATTAATTTATGAGTTATTTTGGCTATTTAATTAGAGCAGTGACCTGTTTCTATCCGTAGACTTGTGGTCTATGAAATTAATATTTAGGTCTATGAAAATCTTTTAAAATATGATTGATGAAACAATTGAAATTAAAAGATTAATAGCTAATTAGTTTGATTTCTAGCAATAGTTGAGTTTTGATACTACATGTTTGATTGAAAATTTTTCATTCATCACGCTGTGAATTGTTTAATGTTGGGGTAATTCTTAGTTATTTTGACTTTTTCATCTGAGCATTGAGTTATTTATGTTAATAGACTTGTGGTCTATGAATTGACAATGTCAGAATTATTGAAGAAGAAGCTGTAGATGGAAAGGAAGAAGCAATAGACACAGAAGAAGGAGAAGACAGAAAAGATGGATCAAAAGAAGAAAAAGAAGAAGCAGACAAAAAAGATGTGGTCTAGAATATGGTTGATTTCATCAACGATAACATTTGTGATGATGATGAAAAAGACATTTGAATGCTAATATTGTCAATGTTTAAGACTTTTTTTTTTATAAATAAGGGTGTTGAATGATCTGTTGCTAGGATATGACAAATATATTTTTAGTTTATGAAAATTGTGATGATTTTGCACTGAATCTATTTTAATCAAATTGTATTGTTGCATAAAATTTTAATTTGCATTATGTTGTCATAACTGATACGGTGTATGGTTGACTTTGTAGAATGCATATTTAATCTTTTGTATATTGTTAGCATAGTCTATCATTACCATGCTACTTGATTTTAAGTTGACGTGTAGTTTGATCAACTAAGATTCTATGAAATACAGTATTAACTTTATGGAAAAATATAACAATGCCCTTAAAGGGTGGGGTGGCCATGGAGTGCTTTTGGACCCAATGAAGTGACCAAAATACCCTTAATTAAGATGACCAAATCATGACCCTTTAAGTGTCGTCCAAAATCGTGAGTCCTCAAGTCTTTGATGCTACAAGCAATCTTCCACACACGGCCTTGTTTGTGCTCAAAACGGGTCTTCCTTGCATATTCTTGTGCCCTCGGGGTGACCAAGTCTTGAGCCTTTAAATGATGACCTCCCATCATGTCTTCAAAAATTAAGGTGGCCATTTGACTTGTATCATCCTTCCCTTCTTGAAAAGGATTTGACCTCGAATCCAAACCTTGCAAGAACATAGGGAAGACAAACAAGCACCACATCCTCATGACATGAGAGTTAGAGTCAGTATAATAAACGAAATAAACATGCCAAGGAGGTACACACTTGAGATATAACCACACGTCCTTTGTTGTAGTCACAAGGGACTTAGAGAAAAAATTACAAAGGAGTTGGCAAAAGGAATCACCATTAAGGGGTAGCATCCTAATTGAAAGTAAAGTCCACCTATCACATATAACAATATCACTCAAACAATTGGACCAACCAACAACTATCCATCTTTCACACCCTAAGAAGTTACCTGGATTGAATGGGAGACGTAACCAATGGCTTAGGTCCCGGCCACTCTCACTTTCTCCTAGGGTGTCATCCTCGATATTAAGCAAGCCCTCTTTATCACCATTGAAAATATCATGAACTAAAAGAGGGTTGAGAAAGGTGTTTCATAAGTCAACTTCAAATAAAGGGTTCCCATGCATGCACTTACTACTAGTTTTAAAATTTCCACTAGATATATGCCCAACATAAGAAACACATAAAGACGAAGTAGATGGCATTTCTAAGCACATATCACCTTCTCTTTCACAAGAGTTTTCCTCACATACGTACTAACCATCATGGGAAGCCAAAGGACCACAATCAAAATCATCTCCACAAAGACAATCAAAACTAGGGTTTTCTAAATATTCAAGAAAATCAAAATCATCTACGCCCGGTTGTTCATTTTTCTCACCCTCACTAGTTGTTGGCAATTCACATACCAACGTAGACTCACCTTATTTTTCACCAGGGTAAACTAGTGTATGAATACTCTCGTCACTTGGTAATGGAACCTTAGTCAAGTTCTAAGTGCTAGAACCAGATGGACATAAATCATTCTCACGAGGAGAATCAATTTTTTCATCTAAAGAATCAACTAGTGCTTGTGCACCTACAACAAGAGCTTGGTCCTCATGTGACCTAACAATATCAAGAGTATCACAAAATGAAGACTCATGCACTCGTACGCTAGGCAAAACCGCAACTACGTTCATATGGATGTAGGGGATAACATTTTTACCTCTTAGCTCACATGAGCTACGGTCTTCATCTTGACGTGTGTTCGGATAGCCCACTTGCTCCCTTGGAACTCCCTTGATGGGTAATGGCTTCAACTTTATCCAAAATAGCACTTGCATCCACGGGTTCCATCATAATTGCACCTAAAAAAAATAACTAGTCTACAAAATAAAACATAACTTAGATCGAAACAACCTCACCACACTCTCACACACATGATCATTTCACACTTGGATTCAGAAGTGTTGCAAGTCAGCTTGTAGTTCGTGATGAGTTGAGGGGTAAGTGTACTCCTTGGTTGGAATGGATTTTTTGTTTGAAGACTCAAGGAAATAATGTCCGAACATGAACCAAAATATTCTACAATTCAAAAACAAGAAAAGTACAAAATAACGCTAACACGAACAAACGGGCACAAAAACTAACTAACAAGCTAGTAGGAGATTACTAGGTCGACAATTAGTGTTCGAACCAACAAAGAAAACTAAGAAACAATAAAATAAATCTATGAAATCTAAAAGTTGACCTCAAAATGTTGCGTGAATAGTAATTTAGTGATGTGGCAGTCCACTATTGGCCTCGGTTTTATCAAAATTTTACTCTCCAATTTCAAGTCTTGACCAATCTTTAATTTGGAAATGGTGGACTTGGTTAATGGAGGGAAAGTTGGTCTTGAAGCTTCATTTTTAAGTTCAAAACAAGATTTAACCTTCTTGATACTTTCTCCTTGAAACAAGGTCCTTAAATCAAGGAAAGTAGTGAAAAGTGGTTGTAAAGTCTTTTGAGTGATGTGATCAAGTCTTTCACTAACAAGTACTACAACTTGGTCTTTCACCTTTCGTGGATCTAATGTTCACTTTTTGTTTTAACAAAAGATGAAAAGGGTGAAGAACAACAAGAACAGAATAACAACACCAAGAACAACAATAATATTCTCCAAGAACAACAACAAATTCCAACGTCCAACTCCACAACAACAAGGCCTTCAACACAGTCAAGGCTTAGAATGACAACAACATCAAATCAGCCTCACTTTGTTCACATTAACAACATCAACAAGTTCAAGTTCAAGCTTAGATTTGGACACTTTTAAGTGTTGGTGAGAAAGAAACCAACACTAGAAACACTCTAAACAACAAAACACTACAAGATCTAGTCACAAAGAAACATGTATCGGCCAAGACAACAACAAGAACAACAACTTTCTCAGCTAAGAACAACAAGAAAGGGCAGATTACTCCTTTTCTGGAATTTTTTGTTCCAGTTTTTCAACTCTTTTTTTTTATATTCTTTTCTTTTTCAACTCTCAAGCCCAAGATTGATCTTGTTATAATAAAATCAAAGATGAGTCTGATACCAAATGATACAAGAATTACAAGGACAACACAAAACACACTTCAAAATTAATCGACAAGATCAAAGATCCGAGGACCCTTTTGAAGACCACACTCGGATTCAACAAACAACAACAAGAACACAATGTATTGATGTATTTGTCACCTAAAAACAGCTAACAAATAACTATGTTTACAACAACAATGGAACAAGAACGACAAGTCACGAACTTGAATTACAAGAACACAAACAAAGGATTACAACATAAACAAAATGGATAGATAGTTAGACCTTGGTTGGTATAATCTTAAGAATCCAAGAATATGGTAATCTTTGAACCTTAACACTACACACAACGGTTAACGTAACTCCTACGTTGACACAACAGAAACTTTACCTCCTCTAAACACCAACGACTCTAGCCAACATTGCAACACAAGTGATATCCACACTTGTTGCCCTTATTTTGGTGCGGTAGATATTCCAAGCCCTACAACTAAAGGTTTTTCATGTTTCAAGTCTTACATCAATGAACAACTAATTAGAAAAATACCTTAAATGTTCTATTTATATTCTATTACAAGACAAGAAAAAATGACAACAATGCCCTTAAAGGGTAGAGTGGCCATGGAGTGCATTTGGACCCAATGAAGTGACCAAAATACCCTTAATGAAGATGACCAAATCATGACCCATTAAGTGTTGTCCAAAACCGTGAGTCCTCATGTCGTCGATGCTCCAAGCAATCTTCCACACACGACCTTTCTTGTGCTCAAAACAGGTCTTCCTTGCATATTCTTGTGCCCTCGGGGTGACAAAGTCTGCAGCCTTTAAATGATGACCTCCAATCATGTCTTCAAAAATTAAGGTGTCCATTTGACTTGTATCACAACCTCATTTTTACAATGATAAATTAGAGTCTTTATAGAACTGGATGTTTGAGATGCTTGAGACATTGTAGAATTTTAAAATAAAAACAAAGTAGATGAAATAAAATAATGAGGGATGGAGGACCTTTTCTATGAATTAAAAAGAAGTGTTAATATTGAAAGAATACAAAATTAGCCATTTGTTACCGTTGGAACAATAATTGTATTTTTTTAACTGTTGGTGACACTTAATAGACTATTATCGATCATGACCAATGTTAATCATCAACAAGATATTAAAGTCCACCATAGAGACTCGTAATCAATGGACCCTCAATAACATATTTAAAATGAAAATAATTAAGTAAAAAATATACTTGCGCTTTGAGAGTCCATCGATTCAATTGGTCTACCGTAGACTTACACTGTAGGTAGTGCATCGATTGATCTCTGAATCATTGATAGATATCGTACAGGTATGTACATGATCATAGAACCTTACTAGCATGTTGTTTAAAAATGAATAAACAAAAAAATATAGTGTGGAATTCTACACATATGAGTGAGTTTAAACAAGTCACATAATCATATTAGAGCTTATACATATCAGGGATGATGAATTAAGGTATGTGTAGATGGGTAGTGGTTGAAAAAACAATATCCTAAGAGTAATATTTTTTGAATTGGTTATTAATATGTAGCCAATTGGATAATTATATCATTATATGTTCTTTAGTATGTTTGTCTTTGTCGTCTGAATTATCACCCCAGTGATTTGCAAACTATTAGCTTTTGACTGAAATTATTACCCCAGTGGAACATGACACACTTTTGAACACAACACTTGTATCACCTCCTTACACACTTTTGAACACAACACTTGTATCACCTCCTTTCACTGAAATATTGACTTTAAAAAGTTGTAAAGTTCAAGCTTGATACCATCAAAAGAAGTGACATTCTACGTAATTGATAATTAAGAAGAAGATCACATATTATCTCAAAACATAAGACAAAAGCACCACACAAAATACTTTTATCACGTGTTCAAATGCTCTATTAATGTATCTAAATGAAAATTATCAACAAGTTGAAAGAGCACTTAATACAAATTACAAAAACTGCTCAACTGTCTACCGCAAATATATAATATAGTAAATTACATAATAGGGCAGGGCAACAGGATGAACTAAAACTTCCATTGTGCGCAGAGTTCAGGAAAGGACTCCACTATTTGCAAGATCTCGCACAACTACTATTAAGAATTCCTGCCCTAATGATTTTCTTTTATTCGCCTAACTTTTGCTTATCGATGGAACATGTTGCCTGACGTGTTCCACTGATGCAATTCAAGGAAGCAGTAAACAGAAAGTAAAGAACAAAATAATTTTTACGTGAAAACACCCGGCTCAAAAGGTGTACAAAATCATGACCTGCACCTCTACAGGATTTAACCCCAACTTCACTAAAGAACTCTGAGCCTCAACACCGATTGATTACAAAACTCTTGTAACCAACAAATAGAAGTTATAAACTCTAATTCCAATAACTCAACAACTAGGAATTATAAACTCTAAACACTATGACTCAATAACTAGGAATTATAAACTCTAATTCCTAACTACACACACACCTCCCAAGGTATGCGTTCTCAGAATCTCTGAGTTTTCCCCAACTCAAAGACAATCTCCTAATTGAGTTTATAACATACTAAAACTAATATTAGATTAATAGCTCAATCACAATGAACAACTCTAAAAATCAAAGATAAAACTCTTAGATGGATTCTAAACTTAGGACCAGGTTCTTCAATGTGTTTCTTTAGTGATTGAGTAGCACTTCGTGAAGTAAATCTGTCGATTGTGCTTTTCTACTTTGCAAGTGCGTGAATTATTCTGGCTGTTGGATCTTCTATCTAAGCACAATTCTCCAAAGAGTCATTCTTTATTTAAAACTCCAACTTTAATTAGAACTCTCATTGCATAGAGTTCTACTTCAAGTGATACTCCTTCTTCAATTCCAATTCTTTTCTCCTTAGTGTTGTAGCAAAACTTCAACTCTTTTGAATTATTCAATTTTCAGAATCTTTCTCCTTCCACACATTGGACTCTAAAGGAAATGCTTAGAAGTGGAACTCCTTCACATAAGACTCCTTTTTCAACTCCACTTGCTTACCCTTATCATCAAGTGTTTGAATCAAATTCAGCTTGTTTCATTCATATTGTCATTCATCAAAATTTTGAGGTTCCAACAAATTCCCCCTTTTTGATGATGACAATCCTTTTGGCTTTGTGTATTCAAACATTTTCACCTGTTGGCACTAAAGTTTAAAATACTAGAATGAAACAAGTTAGTCAATGGGTTCTAAGCGTTGCATCTTCCCCCTTTTGGCATCATCAAAAACTATTTCAATGCAATAATATACTAGCCAAAGTGATTTGTTATGCTATTCATGGCCACTGGGGCAATTACTAAAACAATGTAACGCCCCAAAAACGGGTTCCGAAGCGCCACACGGTGCTTGAGTCTACGAGTAGCACCAAGCTAACCCTTTGAGCCATTTTCATTAGTTCAACACGAATCAACGGGGTTTCCATAAATAACCCTTAAATATAAACAGAGTAATCATCGTCCAAGAATAAAAGAATTTTAGAAAGATAACAAAATACGACTTATTAGTCAACTCCCAACATCTATATTAGTCTAGTCTGACAAACCTCTAAGAAATAAATAAAAACCAACGAGCCATTGGGACATCCCCCAATTGACTCATACTCAGTATCGAAATATAGCCAACTCAATTAAACCATCAACAGAACATCACGTCATCGGATCATGAGGACTCACCACAACAGAGGATGTAGAATAGTGTGCCCAAAGAATTACTGTCGAACCTGGGACTGAGCACCTGAACCTACATTCTGAGAAAATGTAGCCCACATCCGAAGATGTGGATCAGTACCCTGGAAAGGAACCGAGTATACGGGGGTGTATACAGTTTTATAAACATCATCATCATAAATATTAACAATAAATATGCACGATATATGAAAGACTCACATTTCTCGAAAAAATCATCATAATCATGAGAGGATGAAATAAGTACAATAACACATGTGAGTCATCATATAATTTGTCAATCACTTTCAGTTCATCAAGAATATCAATACTCATAATGTAAATATCATTTAAATCTTTCGAAAGAATAACTTTCGCAATTCCACTTTCAAATCACTTCACCATTCACCATAGATACAAGGAAGCACACACACTGGGAGATCCTATAACCAACAAAAACCATTTGAGCTACATGGAGTCCAACGTAGAACCCACGTTGGGGAGAGCCGTCCTATCCTTTCCATCGGAGTAGGACTATCGATATCAAATTCACACAAACTAGTGATCACTATATAAATTAGGCTCAGGCTTACTCCTACGGGGGCACATAGTTCTAGGGAAGTAAGGTCTCTTTATACCTCCCGCATAGTTGTAAAGATTTCTCCCGGACTTAGCTCAGATCAGTTCTAAAACAATTCACAACAAAACAATTTCAGTAATATATAAATATACATTGGGAGCCATCATGCTTCTCATCTATCAAAATCAACCACGTTGTGGATTTCTTTCACACTCTAGTTCAAAACAAAACCATTAAGACCAAAAGGTTAAATCATTCAAAATATCTCAAATATTCAACATCAACGTGCTTATAATACACACTTTCTCGAAAAAAAAAATACTTTTCAATGGGGATTCACGACCCAAATATAAAAATCATGATAAATATCCTTCAAGATTCATGCTTTATATCTCCACATATGTAAATTCATCATTCAAAATCATAAACATCAAGATTTCATAATAATCATCATAAGATATGAGTTCATGCTTCAATTTCGTAAGAATCAAATAAAAATCATGCCTTTGTAAAGAAAATTACTTTTGGTCATAAGAACGAAAGAGAGTTCTTGTTGAAAAACCTCGCATACCTTGGATGATGAACTTTAGATCGAGACTCGTTTTTGGGATGTTAATCGTACCTTTGAAATATAGTTCTTGGAGTTCTTGAACTAGGGACTTAGAATCTTGAATAAATTTGCAGAAATAATGGTGAACTTTGGAGGTTCTTGAAGTTCTTGAACTAGGAACTTGGAATCTTGAATGAATTTGCCGAATTAATGGTGAACTTTGGAGGTTGTTGAAGTTGGATGTAGGAGCTTAGGGTTTTCTTTTTGAGGGAATTTGATGAAATATAACATATAATGCTTCTAATAGGCTTTAATATAGGGTTTGGATGGATTTTGGGTGAGGAGGAATGACGAAAATGCTCCTAAAAATCAAATAATTCTCGAATCTGTCCTTTGGTGGACTATTTTGATAGTTTGAAGTAGATCAACCATAAAATTTTAGTCCGATATCTTAATTGGATGAAACCAATTTCATTAGAAAGAGGACTCTCATATTTTTCCGTTTATATATAGTATCTCACCCAGATAATTGTTCACGAGGAGTTATGATCGTTTGAATTTGACCCAAAAATTCACTTTTGGTAGGCTGAAGTAGATCGACGATAATGTTTTTCTCCCATAGAAAGATTGGATGAAACCAATTTCATTGGAAAGAGGACTCGCAGAGCTTTCTGTTGATATATAGTAGATCACCCAGATTATTATGAACAAGAATTTATGATTGTTTAAAGTTTGAGTAAAAATATGCCAGGCCTCAGTACTTTATCCTGCACGTTTTACTGTTCCCTATTATTCACGGTTTGATCGGAATGTTCATAACTCGTTGCTTGGGTTTCCGTTTTGGATGATCCACATATCATTGGAAAGCTTATCCGATACTCTACTCAATGGTGGGTCATAATCTAAGACATTTTGCACGGAAAATTTATAATTCATTCTAAAGGATAGAACCCAACATGTTTATGCACAAAATTTAAACAAAAAATTTTCCGGGGTATTACATCATCCCCCCTGGAAAGATTCATCCTCGAATGATGCTAGACATTCCAAGATTAGATACGGAATATAGCATACAGCTGAACCCATTCGTTAGACTCATCACCACATCGTTTCTAACTCCGAATGCAACATAGAATGCAGAAATTCAAGAAACTATGGCTAGAAACATAATAAATGACAGCTGAACTGCTGCAACTTTTATCAAAAGTGCATGATTTAGGAAAGAACGGTACCTTCGTCTTGATCGGAGTTCGCGGAAAATAGGTGTGGGTACTTGGATCGCTTATCCGCCTCAGCTTACCAAGTTGCACCCTCAACAGATTGGTTTTGCCACAACACCTTGACCAAGGGAACTTCTTTGTTCCTTAGTCTTCGGATACTGAAATCAAGAATCTAAACAGGAATCTCATCAAAAGAAAGATTTTCTTGAATGTCAGCACTCACAGAGGAATCCACTACCACAGCATCGCTAATATGCTTTCTAAGCTACCTTATCAACACGGCTAAGAATTTTGTAAGGACCAATATAACAGGGACTAAGCTTCCCCTTCTTTCCGAATCTTTTCCGCCCCCCCCCCCCCCTCATGGGTGAAACTTTCAGATACACTAGGTCACCAACTTCAAACTCAAGGTCTCTCCTTCTAACATCCGCATATGACTTCTGATGACTCTGCGTAGTTTTCAACCTTTTCCTAATCAACTTAACTTTTTCATATCCTCAAATACAGAATAAGGACCACTCACAACCGCTTCACCTACCTTGAACCAACCTATGGGTGATCTACACTTCCTCCCATATAAGGGTTCAAATGAAGCCATACCAATACTAGAGTGGAAACTATTATTGTAAGCAAACTCTATCAATGGTAAGTGATCCTCCCAACTTTCCTTAAAGTCAAGTGCACAAGATCTCAACATATCATCTAAGGTCTGGATGGTCCGCTCAGCCTGACCATCGGTCTACGGATGAAAAGAAGAACTCAAAAGTACTTGGGTACCAAGACCCTTCTGAAAAGCTTTCTAGAATTGTGAAGTGAACTGAGTACCCCTATCCGAAATGATAGACAAGGGAACTCCATTCAGTCTGACTAGCTCTCAGATATACAATCTAGCGTAATCCTCAGCAGTATATGAAGTATGAACAGGCAAGAAATGAGCAGAGTTAGTCAAACTCTCAACCACAACCCAAATGGAATCACGATGGCGTCGGGAAGGACGTAAACCAATCACGAAGTCCATATTTATCTCTTCCCACTTCTAGGTGGGAATACTAAACTTTTGCATCATACCACCAGGTCTTTGGTGTTCAACCTTAACCTCTTGTCATGTTCCACACTTAGCTAAAAACGCTGCTATATCTTTCTTCATGCCACTCCACCAATAGATTTCCCACAAGCCTTGATACATCTTGGTTGAACTAGGATGAATAGAATATCGCACCTTGTGCACTTCAACCATAATCCTCTGTCTTAGATCATCAACATTCTGGACACACAATCTACCCTGCAATCTCAACATACCATCTCCCCCTTGGGAGAAAACCTCTACTTTTTCGTCCTTGACTGACTCCTTTAGTCTGACCAAACTAGCATCTAAATATTGCTTTTTCTTCACTTTCGAAACCAAGGTGGATTCAGAACTACTCTAAACCCCTATTGTCATGACCCGAGCCTAGGCCCTAGCCATGAGGAGCATCCCGAACCATAAAGGCCCGGAACACCCATTCTCTATCTGGTTATCATGCACAACTTTTGTAATCATAATAGAATGCGAAATTGAAAACTGAGTACGGAAAACATGGTCACGTTCTGCAACATTTCTGAATAATACTATCCGACATCAGTCTGCGAAATCTCTACTAAGAACATAAACATCTGTCTGAAATGAAACTGGGACAAGGCCCCCAGTAAACCGAAAACTTAATAAACAAGATAATGTCTGACATAATTAGGCCTTCCGAATGATAGAAGGCTCACCACTGTAAATCAAGCCTGCAAATCCAAAAATATCTACTGAGTAGCTGAACCCCTAGACTGTGCCTCAAAACCTGGAAGGAGGGGGGGGGGGGGGTCAGCACAAAAGTACTGGCATGCGAAGCAATCCAAAATAGTATAATGGAACATACATATATATATATATATATATTAAGTGAAAGCAATTTTTCATCAAGACATCATGTATATAACTGTTTCTGAAAAATACATGGGCACTTTCTGAAAACATTCAACCTTTCTGTTCATTTCAAATCATGATCTGTGTTTTACTTCTGAGTTAGGTGGTATTCCCCTACAAGTATGATATTCCACGGGCTGTATGGAATCCGCCATTGACTCGGCGGGGAAGCCTCCAACCCAAGTGTACCGCAAGGGTTGAAGTGTATGAGTCTGATACGCCACGGGACATTTAAGTCAGCGCATAATAGTATACCCGGGTCGGCAAACCACGGTTTTAGGCAATGAGTCGCTTGAACTCAAGCCCTCTTCGGGGGACCACCTAACGTCTCTGTATGCCCATTTTTAACCTTTTCTGTACATGCAACATTCTGAATGTCTAAAATCATGAAAGTCTGAAATATCTGTTTGTCTGAGTTTGATATGGCATTAGTCTGAATTGGTTTCGTCATACCAAGACATTGCAAGTCCTATTTCTAAGCCATAATGCATTTAGCATGATCTTTCATAAAAATATAGTTTCAGACCACCGAAGCATGTAGTTTGTATTAAATATGTCATGTTCCGAAACTCAAGTCTAATCTATGCAAAACTTTCATCAAACATATGGTGGTCATGTGCATTTTGGCAAAACCATGCGTTCTTTCATTACATGCATATTCAACATTCACAACCCTCTCTTTCGTGGTCAAAAGCATATTCCAAACATAGCAAGAGTCAAAGCACTTCATATCATGATTTCCTTTTCTTTTCAAGATGTATTTCAGAACCATTTATATTACGCAGAACATGAAAAAAAAACTTTACATTAAGAGAGGGGTTTCATAAAAATCATGCTCTCAATTCATATTTCAGGACAAACACATATATACGTATACATAAAATTTTCAATCACTTTGGGGGAAAGACAAAAGGCCAAAACAATATCATTAAAGCTTCTAAAACATGAGTATGTACATAAATTTGAAAACCCGATTCTTAAAACATGATTTCTATGACCATGAGATTTTAGGAAAACCCCGCGTACCTTTTTATCCACGAATTTTGGGTGTCTATCGAAGCCTACGTCGAGAGGATTCCGAATCTGTAATTTGTTTCACGAAGGAGTTTCGGAATAATCGGACCTTCAAGCTTATTTTCTCAAACCCTAGTTGCTTCTCCTCTTAAGTTCTTGAAGGATTGGATTTTGGGATTTTATAGGAGGCTTCAATGTTGTTAATAGGTCCAAATCCGTTTAGGAGTGGGTAAGGATGATTTTGGGTTTTATAAGGACTAAATTGCACTTAAAATAACTCAAAACGGAGTGTTTTCGTCACCTGAAACCATAAGTGTGCGCCGCACTTTGCATCGCACAGATTAAGATAGGCGCCGCCCTTTCTATTGCATAGATTAAGATAGGAGCTGCCCTTTGCATCGCATAGACTAATGTAGGCGCCGCATTGTGTATCGCACAACCAGTCCAGTGGCTATGTGCGATTGGTTAGGCGACGCACTCTTTTTTGCAAAGCCATAACTTCTTACTCGAGTGTCGGATTTTTACAAAATTGGTATCGTTGGAAAGCTAACTCGAAGACCTATCATTTGACACATAGTAGGTTCTCTAATTCGACATAGACAGAGAGTTATGGTCGATGGAAGCTGACACAATTTACAACGTCCACTAAAACTTAAGTCTAAAGCTTAGAAATTACAGTCTAATACATGCATGACTTTTACGGGGCGTTACACCTATACTACCCTCAGCAGAGTCAAATAACTTAATCCCCAATCTAGAGAAACACTATACATCACGAGCCAACTCTTTCTTACCTTCTACCACATGCGACACACTACCCATGGATACTCTACTTAGGGAATCCGCTACAACATTGGCCTTGCTCGGATGGTACAACACACTTATATCATAGTCCTTTAATAATTCTAACCATCGTCTCTGCATAAAGTTCAATTCTCTCTAGGTAAACACATACTGCAGACTCTTATGATCAGTAAGAACATCAAGATGGACACCATACAAATAGTGTCTCCAGATTTTCAAAGAAAACATAACAGCAGCCAACTCAAGGTCATGGCAGGGGTAATTTTTCTCATGGGGTTTCAATTGTCTAGAAGCATAAGATATTACCTTACCCTTCTGCATCAATACATAACCCAACCCAACTCTCGAAGCATCACAGTACACCACAAAACCATCAACACCATCAGGCAAAGTCAAAACAGGGGCTGAAGTTGGTCAAGTCCTCAACTCCTGAAAACTCTTCTCACAAGATTCGGACCACAAGAAATTCAATTTATTTTAGGTCAACCTAGTCATAGGAGACGCTATAAAGGAGAAACCCTCAACAAAACAGCAGTAACAGCCAGCTAAACCCAAGAAACTTCAGACTTCAATCGGAGAAATAGGTATAGGCCAATTTCTAACAACTTCGGTCTTTTGGGGATCAACTCTAATACCCTCGGAAGAAATGATATAACCCAATAAAGCAACTGACCATAGTGAAAACTGACACTTACTAAACATGGAAAACAACTTATGATCTTTAAGGGTTTGCACGACAGTTCGGAGATGATCAGAATGTTCATCCTCACTACGGGATTACACCAGTATATCATAGATGAACACTATGACAAACATATCTAGATATGGTCTAAACACTCGATGCATGAGGTCCATGAAAGCTGTTGGGCTATTAGTTAACCCGAAAGACATAACAAGAAACTCAAAATGGCTATAACGAGCTTTCATTCAAAACATAGTTTAGACCACCAAAACATGTAACTGATGTAAAGGATTTCATACTCCAAAACTTAAAGTTCAATTCATGCAGAAATTTCATCAAACACCTGGTGGTCAAATGTATTTAGAGAGTTCATGTATTCAAAATTGAAACACATTCATTCATATATGTATATAAACTGTCAAATCGCTTTGGAGATGGTCAAAAGACCAAAACAATGATGTTAAAACATCATATACATAAATATATATACATAATTTAAAACCCCATTCTAAAACATGATTTTTTTTTGCCCATGAGAATTTAGGAAAAACCCCGCGTACCTTGTTCTCCACGAATTTTGGGTGTCTATCAAAGCCTATGTCGAGAGGACTCCAAATCTGTAATTTGTTTCACGAACCCGCGGTTAAATCTTGAGTTGCTTGGGTTTTAATGTTGAAACCCTAGGGAGAGTTCTTGAGCTAATTTGAAGAATATAATGATATTTTGGCTCTTTAGGGATTTAATTCCCGTGTTTAAGTTGATAGGAGAATGAGTATTTACGGAAATGCCATTAAAAATCCGGATGGACTGAACATTTTGGCCGAGCGCGATCCAGCAGGCGACGCGGGCTAATCGCGCGCTGCCACTGGATCGAAATCTAAACGAGGCCTTACGCTCGTCCAAAAATTTTGAATTTTCTCCGAGACGTACTAAAACCTTGCCCCATCGTAACACAACAAAAAAATCCAAAAATGAAGGTCGGGAAGGTCGAGAAGTTGTATCCCGAAGGTTGCCAGCTAAGAATGAGTCTAAGTCATTTCAACACTTAGAAGAATTTAAAACTTAAGTCTAAAGCTCAGAAATTACAAATTAATACATGCATGACTTTTACGGGACGTTACATTATCCCCCCTTGGGATCATTCGTCCCCGAATGATGACGCGGGAATAGTCATGCACGATTTCAAGCAGATTCATACATAGAAGGAAACATAAAGCAAGAATTATACCTTCCAATTCGTTATTTGTTGGTTCAAATAGGCTTGGGTATCTCACTTTCATGTCATGCTCCGACTCCCAAGTTTCTTCTTCAACTTTCTGATTTCACCATAACACTTTAACTGAGACTATCTCCTTACTCCTCAATTTTCTCATTGAGGAATCGTAAGACAAGAAATCATCCACCTTGATCTCATCAATGGGCACCACCCAAGAGTGATCTCCGATGCACTTCTTCAACATGGATATGTGGAATACTGGATGAACAGAACCCAAACTTGCAGGCAATTCTAATTCATATGCAACTCCACCTATTCTCCTTACAATCTGATACAGGCCTATATAGCGAGGACTTAGCTTACCCCTCTTCCCAAAACGCATAACTCCCATCATGGGAGAAACTTTGAGGAAAACCCAATCTCCAATCTCAAACTCTAACTCTCTTCTTCTGACGTCGGCATAGGATTTATGACGACTCTGAGCTGTCTTAAGTCGTTCCCTAATGAGTTTCACATCCTCCATTGCCTGATGAACAAGATCAGGCCCATACATCTGCATGTCAACTACTTCATACCAGCCTATTGGAGACCTACATCTCCTACCATACAATTCCTCAAAAGGTGCCATCTTAATACTAGAGTGGAAACTGTTGTTATAGGCAAACTCTATCAGTGGCAAGTGATCAACCCAACAACCTTTAAAGTCAATCACACAGGCCCTCAACATGTCCTCCAGGGTCTGGATGGTGCATTCAGCTTGCCCATCAGTCTGAGGGTGGAATGTTGTACTTAAGTTCACCTGGGTACCTAAACCTTTCTGAAACGATCTCCAAAACTGAGAAGAAAATTGCGTACCTCAGTTGGATATAATGGAGACAGGCACTCCATGCAAACGGACAATTTCTGCAATGAACAGCTTAGCATAATCTTCCCTTGAATAGTTAGTCCTGACAGGCAGAAAGTGAGCTGACTTGGTCAGCCTATCTACAATCACCCATATAGAGTCATACTGATTTCGGGACTTCGAAAGTCCTGTAATAAAGTCCATATTGATCATTTCCCACTTCCACAAGGGCAACACTATTTTTTGGGAAGTACCTCTTGGCCTCAGATGTTCTACTTTCACTTGTTGGCAATTCAAGCACTTAGAAACAAAGTTAGCCACATCTCGCTTCATATTATTCCACCAAAACATAGATTTCAAATCATGGTACATCTTAGTAGAACTAGGATGGACAACATACCTCGAGGTGTGAGCTTCATCAAGAATTCTTTCTCAAAGCCCGTCGACATTCGGAACACATAATCTACCCTGAAACCTCAGAACGCCATCACCACCAATTTCAAAAGACTTCACCTTCTGTTGACCAACATCATTCTTGATTTGCATCAAGATGGAATCTTCAACCTGATTCTCCTTCACTTCAACACAAAGGGATGACTTAGCTAACTCATGAACAATCACCCCTCCGTCTTCGGAATCTAACAGTCGCACTCCCAGATTTGCAAGGCGGTGAATGTCCTTCACCATCTCTTTATTCTCTTCTTCTACATAAGAAAGGCTGCCCATAGACAACCTGCGGAGGGCGTCGGCTACAGCATTTGCCTTGCCCAGATGGTAATGCAGGCTTATATCATAGTCTTTTAGAAGTTCCAACCACCGCCTCTGCCTGAGATTCAGTTCTTTCTGCGAGAAAACATACTGCAAACTCTTGTGATTAGTGAAGATATCAACATGAACACCGTACAAGTAGTGCCGCCAAATCTTAAGGGCAAACATCACAACCACTAACTCCAAATCATGAGTAGGGTAGTTCCGCTCGTGCACCTTCAACTGATTAGAGGCATAAGCTACCACCTTACCATGTTGCATCAAAATGCAGCCAAGTCCCACACGGGACGCATCACAATTAACCACAAAACCATAAACACCCTCGGGAAGAGTCAAAACAGGTGCAGTGGTCAGTCTGTCTTTCAACTTCTCAAAACTATTTTCACATAAATCAGACCACACAAACTTTACCTTTTTTTGAGTCAGTTTAGTGAGTGGGGCCGCTATGGATGAAAAACTCTCTACGAACCTTCTGTAATAACATGCCAAACCCAAGAAGCTCCGAATATCGGTTGGAGTCGTGGGTCTCGGCCATTTTCTCACTGCCTCAACTTTCTGGGGGTCCACTCTAATCCCGTCACTGGACACAATATGCCCTAAGAAGGCAATAGCATCTAACCAGAACTCACACATGAAAAATTTAGCATATAACCGATGATCCTTAAGGGTCTGAAGAATTATTTAGAGGTGATCGGCATGATCCTCTTTACTCTTAGAATAAATCAAAATATCATCAATAAATACAATGAAAAACGAGTCAAGAAACTGACGGAAAACTCTATTCATAAGATCCATGAAGGATGCAGGGGCATTAGTTAACCCGAAGGACATGACAAGAAACTCATAGTGACCATATCGGGTTCGGAAAGCTGTTTTGGGAATGTCTGACTCCCTAACTTTCAACTGATGATAGCCCGAACGAAGGTCTATTTTTGAAAAACATCTAGCACCCTGAAGCTTGTCAAAAAGATCATCAATCCTAGGAAGAGGATATTTGTTTTTAATTGTGACCTTATTCAACTGACGGTAATCTATGCACATACGAAGGGAACCATCTTTCTTATGCACAAAAAGTACAGGTGCACCCCAAAGAGATACACTGGGGTGTATAAATCCCTTATCTAGGAGGTCTGCTAGCTGCTTTTTCAACTCTTTGAGCTCCGCGGGAGCCATTCTATATGGCGTAATAGAAATGGGACGGGTATCTGGCAACACATCAATACAAAACTCAATCTCCCTATCAGGGGGGTATCCCTGGGAGATCTTCGGGAAATGCTTCTAGAAATTCATTCACCACAGGGACAGACTGAAGAGGAGGATTTTCAACTTTAGAGTCCTTGACTTGAATAAGGTGATACAAGCAACCCTTAGAAATGAGTTTTCGGGCTCTGAGATAAGATATCAAGTGCCCTTTGGGTGCTAAAGAATGTCCCTCCTATTCTATCATTGGTTCATTCGGGAAGGAAAAGGTAACTCTATGGGTCTTACAATCCAATATGGCATAGCATGAATGGAGCCAATCCATCCCTAAGATAGCATCAAATGCAACCATGTCAAACTCTATAAGGTCTGCCACCGTATCCCGACTACCAACAGTCACCACACAACCCCTATATACCCTTCTAGCAACAACAGAATCCCCTACCGGGGTAGAAACAGAAAAGGGTTCAGAAAGCACACTGGGCTCAAACCCGAAACCAACAGCCACATAAGGGGTCACATAGGATAAGGTAGATCCGGGATCAAGTAACACACAGACATCACGGGAAAAGATTTGTAACGTACCGGTAACAACATCTGGGGAAGCTTCCGCCTCTTGGCTGTTGGTCAAGGCATATAATCGATTGCGACTGTTCCCGGCATATGATGTGGCGCCCTTCTGAGATGGAAACTTCGCACCACTAGCACTTCTCCTAGCAGATGGACAGTCCCTCTGAAAGTGGCCTAACTGACCACATGAATAACATACAAGTGTGCCCAACTGACATTTCCCCGGATGATTCCTACCACAATTTTCACATCGCGGGTAAGTGCGATGCTGCTGAGCCACACTACCCTGCGACTAAGTATCTAGTGCTCTAGATCCATGAGGAGTCTGAAAGCTCTGAGTCTGTCTGTCTGCAGGGGGTCTGGGCGCTGGGGCGCTGGCTGCTGACTGCGTATTATTCCAAAACCTCATCTTCTTCGACCACCTATTTCCCCAGTTACCACTCTGCGGCTGACTCTGGTGCTGGTCCGCAGATTTGACTCTATTGGCATGTCTGTCCTTCTCTCTAGATTCAACGATCTTTCTCTTCTTCTCTTCCACCTGCTGCATGTGGACTGTCAGTCTAGCAAAGTCTAACTCCCTATTCAACATTGCCCCCTGGCACTAAAGTACCAGGTTATCAGCAAGGCCGGATGCAAATTTCCTCATCCGGGATCTCATATTGCTAGTCAATTCTGGTGCATAGCGGGCTAGTTGATTAAACTTCAAAGTGTACTCCTGTACACTCATACTACCCTGCTTTAGATTCATGAACTCTTCTGCTTTGGCGTCCCTCAACTCCAAAGGAAAGAATCTGTCAAGGAAAGCTTCTACAAACTCACCCCAAACTGTAGGCTCAGCACTCTCACCTTTTGCATCTTCCCACTCTGTATACCACTGATTTGCAACATCCTTAAGCTGATAAGTTTCCAATTACACTCCTTTAATCTCATCTACATGCATTACCGTAAAGATCTTCTCCATCTCATCCACGAACTCCTGTGGATCTTCCTCCACCTTTGTACCAGTGAACTTAGGTGGATTCGTCTTCATGAAATGCCCGACTCTAGTAGCCTCAGACGTAACGGATGCAGACCCAACATCTTTCGATCGTTGAGCCTGGTTAGCTGCCAGCTGTGTCAGCATAGGGATAGACCGTCTGAACTCTGCATTTGAGATATCTCTCTGAGCAGTTGGTGGACGGTTGACATTAGTCCGCGGAGCCCAAGGTGGACTAGTTGGGACTAGAGGGACTCCTGGAGTAGGGACAGGTTTTGCCGTGGAAGCTCTATTATGGGTCCGCATCCCATAGGTGGGACGGACCACATTTGCCTGAGCACTCTGATCGATGTTGCGACGGGGAGGCATAGTGTCACACCCCAAATCCCATTGGAGCAGACTGGCACCCGTAGCCGAGGAGGCCCGGGAGAACCCGTTCATAACCTATACTTTCAAATTCACATTACTTATGAAAATTAGAAATTTGGGCAGCACTTCGTTGTAAATAGAAGAAAACAGTACCTGTATCAGCCCAGCAGACACGCATATATATATATATAAACAGTAATTGGCCGTCAAAGCCATCACGTCTATCAACCAAACACTCCTATGGCTGTACAATATGTCTACAAAAGCCTCTACATAGATACACAACTGAGTTGGGGTCGGGACAAACTCCCGCCCACAAAAGACTTTTATGCAAATACCAAAAGTACATACAGAGACGACTTGGGATGCCCCGAAACAACTGGAGCTCACCACTAACAACAGAACGTCCTGGCTCTTACTGCGGAGGTGTACGACCTGAAGTACCTGTTCCTGCAGGCATGAATGCAGGTCCCCCGTGAGGGACGTCAGTACGGAAATATGTACTGAGTATGTAAGGCAGTGAGTATCAGGATGATATACAAAAGGTCAACAGAAACCAGATACGAGTGAATAAACAGTATGAGTAGACCACACTTAAAAGAACTGATGGGATACCTACACATTACTTGCATATCATTACTTCCCGTAATCCTTATCAATACATAACATATGTCATACAATGGCCAACTGATCAGTGGTACTAATACAATACATCAGGGACCACCCCTGGAATAGCATACATAGATAATCTTTATAATACGATTGCCAACTGATCAGTGGTACTAATACAATACATCAAATCATCAATTTAAAATATAGACATTCCATTTCATAATTCAATTAATCTTTGAGATTGGTTACTTTGTGGTCACACTTTATGGAACTTGAAACCATGATACCTCAATAGGAAAAACATGTAAATAGGTAATCAATATCATTAAGATGAAGTAGAGAATCATGGATACCTCATTAAACCATTTCGGAGTCAACAATAGTATATGGACGTTTTTGACTAGCCGGACATCTTAAAAGTGAAAACAAGTTCAATAGGTAGTGTCGAAGATCATATGATGTTATTATGTGTCATGTGTCGTAGGACAATGTTGGAAGCTTACTTGAGAGTGCCATGGGTCATTATTCATGCCAAAGAATAGATAGAGTATGTCTTACATACCTTGATATAACCACTTCAATACAAGTGACTTCCCGTACTCTTCGAACACTTATCTACAATAAGTCATTTGTGGCAAACTAGTATTAGCAACCAAACCTTACCATTTAGGTATTAACTTCACCAAATAATGTCTAGGAAGTAATCCTTTAGCTCATCAATAGGAGTACTACATACATCCTCTTATACTCTTATTACATTCACATATCATGCATTTTCATGAAATATCCCTCAACATCACTCTTAGCCTTTATTTCCCTTCTTAATCACCATCCAATACCAACATGATCACTAGGCATACATAACCACTAATATAATGTTATATCACCACAATTAATCCTCCATAATCCAATACAGCAACTTTCATAATTTACTACTAACAATTTATACACAACAATTCATAACTATGTTTCTTGTTATCTTCCAACATCAAGACAATACTCATAATCCTTTATAAATACTTATTCATGGATAAGAATCAAGAATAAACAATATTCATACCTTAAAAATGAACTCTTGTATTTAGAATCCTCCTTACATAACCATGGGGTGCTTCTCGAAGCTTTCGAGATGGTGAACACAACTACGGAACCAATTTGAATTTTCTGCGGTTGAATCACAAAATATTTGAGGTTGAAATTGGCTAGGGTTTCACCTCTCTTAATAATTTGGATAATTTCTGGGATAAATGAGGCTAAGTGCAGGTTTTTAAGACCAATTTTCGTCCAAAGGTAATAGAAAATAACCATTGTGCCCTCAAAATTTAAATAAATCCCGAATCTGTCCCCAGTGGACAGTTTTGACAGGCTGAAGTAAATCGATCATAACTCTTTGCTCCAATATCGGATTTGGGTGAAATTGGTATCATTGTAAATATAATTAAAAGGGCTATCATTTCATATAAATTAGGCCACCCAGTTCGTCCTGTACAAGGAGTTATGATCGTTTGAAGTTGACCCTAAAAATCTCTTTTGAGAGGCTGAAGCAAAACGCGTATAACTCCTTACGCAGATGTTGGATTTGGATGAAACCAACTGCATTAGAAAGACGACTCAAAGATCTTTCTTTTGATATATGGTAGCTCGCCCATTTCATTATATTGAGGAAGTTATGATCATTCAAAGTTGACCCAAAAACTGGCAGGCCTCAGTATTTTCCTGCTAATTTACTGTTCACAAAAATCTGTTTTGAGAGGCTGAAGTAAAACGAGTATAACTCCTTACTCAGATGTTGGATCTGAATGAAACCAATTTCATTAGAAAGAAGACTCTCGGAGCTTTTCGTCTATATATAGCAGCCCACACAGTTCCGTTTGCACAAGGAGTTCTGATCGTCTCAAGTTGGTGTGCCTACCTGCAGAAATTTTCCTGCAGAATCACTGTTCACAGGCTTCCCGGCCACCGTTTTGAAATTTCGAACGTGCTCGCTTATATGAAATACTCCTCTGTTTTGGGTAAACTTTATATCGTTGGAAAGCTTATTCCAATACCTACTCATACAACTATTGACGGGATACTTCCGAACACCATAAACTTAATTTAACCCATACGCAAGTCTTTAGGACTCCATATAATCGCGATAAGTGTACGAAAAAAATTTACGGGGTGTTACATTATCCCCCCCTTAAGAACATTCTTCCTTGAATGTTAGCATAGTTACTCAGTTAAGACATGTCCAAGCTTACAATTAACACATTCATCATCATAACATCCTTGCATAAAAACAAACACTTACTTGTTATTGTACTTCTTCCGTCTCATGAACTTCCTCCTCATCGTTGAATAGGTAAGGGTACTTAATCTTCATCGCTTCCTCAGCTTCCCATGTGATCTCCTCAACTTGTTGATTCCTCCAAAGTACTTTTACCGATGCTATCTCTTTATTCCTTATCTTTTTAATTTGGCGATCAAGAATAGCAATAGGCATTTCTTCAAAAGTGAGATCTTTTGTAATTTGTACATCTTCCGTAGTAGTGATGTGCGATGGATCTCCGATGTACTTGCGAAGCATCGAAACATGAAATACAGGATGAACTGCTGAGAGCTCTTGAGGTAGCTCTAACTCATAAGCAACTTGTCCAAATCTTTGAATGATCTTATACGGACCTATGTATCGTGGACTTAACTTTCCTTTCTTGCCAAACCTCATCACTCCTTTCATTGGTGATACTTTCAAGAATACCCAATCATCGATAGAAAACTCAAGTCCTCTTCTTCTAACATCCGCATAAGATTTGTGTCGACTTTGAGCTGTTGCAAGCCGTTGTTGGATCACTTTAACCTTCTCCATTGCTTGATAAACAAGATCCGGTCCAAATAAGACCGCATCACCTGCTTCAAACCATCCTATTGGCGATCTACACTTTCTTCCATACAATGCTTCATATGGTGCCATTTTGATACTTGAATGATAGCTATTATTGTAGGCAAACTCGATAAGAGGTAGGTGATCATCCCAGTTGCCTTTGAAATCTAATACACATGCTCGTAGCATGTCTTCAAGTGTCTGGATGGTACGTTCCGCTTGTCCGTCCGTTTGAGGATGAAAATCCGTACTTAGATTTACTTGTGTCCCCAAACTCCTTTGAAAAGACTTCCAGAAATTCGCGGTAAATTGGGTTCCTCGATCGGATATAATGGAAATTGGAACTCCATGTAACCGAACGAGCGGCTCTGCCTCTACATCCCTTACTCTAACCAGATGGTATATGTACCCCTTGGAAATCATTTTTCTTGCCTTAAAGTAAGAAATAAATCTACCTCTCGGCGCGCCAACATTACCCTTCCATTCAAGGACTGCCTCATTTGGGAAATGGAAATATACCTTCTTAGAACGGCAATCTACTGTAGCATAACAAGACGCTAACCAATCCATGCCCATAATAACATCAAAATCTACCATTTCCAACTCAACAAGATCGGCCAAAGTATCACGACCACAAATATTCACAACACGATTTCGATAAACATTCCTAGCTATAAGAGATTCCCCCACTGGCGTTGATACTTCAAATGGCTTGGCTAATAATTCGGGTGTTCTTCCGAACCTTCCCGCAACCAAAGGAGTAGCATACGATAATGTAGAACCAGGATCAATTAAGCCATACACATCAAATGCAAAGATGGACAACGTACCTGTAACCACGTCTGGAGAAGCCTCTAAATTCTGCCGATCTGCTAGGGCATACACACGGTTCTGAGCTCCGCTAGCACTAGCTACTCCTCTATCACCTCTACCGTGACCCATAGGTTGTGCACCCCTACTCAAAGGAGGCACCGAAGATGACGCAACGGCTGATCCGGTAGGTCGTGTTATACTACCTGTGGTCCTGCGTGGGCAATCTCTAGCCATATGCCCCGGCTTACCGCACCAAAAGCAATTATTCGTCCCAAGCCGACATTCGCCAAAGTGAAATTTTCTACAAATGGGGCACGGGTGTCGTGGAGGTCTCAATTGACTCATACTCCCTTGCCCTTGATACCCCACTGTTCGCGAACTCTGATTTTCACTGCTTTGCCCGAACTGATTACCTCTGAACCTTTGAAATTGTGGTGGAGCACTAATTGCAGGATAAGAAGATAACGGGCTAGGCAATCTATGAGAGAACGAAGGCCTAAAACCTCCCTGAGATGCCACAAACTGCTCTATAGCTCTGGGCCGCTTAGAATATCCTTTTTCTGATTCCTGGGTTCTTCTTCTTTGCCTCTGCTCTTCCATCTTCTGAGCGAAAGCTTGTATCCTCGCTATATCCATGTCCTTGTTCAAAGCAGCAATGGTACAATCTCTAACCAAGTATGGTTCCAATCTATTCACATAGTGATGAACTCTGTCGTCCATAGTAGCTACCACATTAGAAGCATATCGAGACAAGGAGTTAAATCGAAGACTATACTCTCTTACACTCATATTACCCTGATGAAGATTTAAGAATTGATCTGCACGGGCCTGACGAGTCTCAAATGGAAGATAATGATCAATAAATGCATTTTTGAACTCTCCCCACGTAGTTGGAGGTGCATCAATACCCCTAGATCGTTTCCAATCCTCGTACCACAATATAGCCTCTCCTTTCAGTCTATATGCTGCTAGCTCAACCATCTCTTTACCGGATACATGCATAACATCTAGAACCCTTTGGGTTTGATCGACAAAGTCCTGCGGGTCTTCATTAATATCTGATCCGGTAAAAGTAGGAGGATCCAGTTTCAGAAAATCCTGAGTCCGAAGGCTAGCTGCTCTATCCATACCACTAGAACCCGTGGTAGGAATAGCTCGCCCTTGAACTTGACCGGCAACTATATGCGTCAGAAGTTGTACTGCATCCCTCAAATCTCGATCAACAGCATTAATAGACGGCCCTTCCGGAGGAGAAGAAGCGCCTGATATATGCTCAGCTTGAGACTCACTTTGCTCAACTTGTGCCGGTGGTGACTTACTAGTACCTTCTCCGGCCACTGTATCTACTCGCTTCCACTTATTCTTTCTCCTTGTAACCGGCATCGTCACTATAATAAATAAAAAAGAAACAATTGGATTAAGCGATTGATTATGACTTTATCTCTAATATGGGATCTATTGCACGATCTAAGAAATGAAGAGTGGAAACAATCCCTAAATGTCCAATAGCCTCCTGTTTATAGATGTGGTGCACAACACACCGATAAACGAGATTCTACGTAGACACGGCTTTGTAGACTCACTAGGACGAACTTCCCTGATACCACTTCTGTCACACCCCAAATCCCATTGGAGCAGACTGGCACCCGTAGCCGAGGAGGCCCGGGAGAACCCGTTCATAACCTATACTTTCACATTCACATTACTTATGAAAATTAGAAATTTGGGCAGCACTTCGTTGTAAATAGAAGAAAACAGTACCTGTATCAGCCCAGAAGACACGCATATATATATATATATAAACAGTAATTGGCCGTCAGAGCCATCACGTCTATCAACCAAACACTCCTATGGCTGTACAATATGTCTACAAAAGCCTCTACATAGATACACAACTGAGTTGGGGTCGGGACAAACTCCCGCCCACAAAAGACTTTTATGCAAATACCAAAAGTACATACAGAGACGACTTGGGATGCCCCGAAACAACTGGAGCTCACCACTAACAACAGAACGTCCTGGCTCTTACTGCGGAGGTGTACGACCTGAAGTACCTGTTCCTGCAGGCATGAATGCAGGTCCCCCGTGAGGGACGTCAGTACAGAAATATGTATTGAGTATGTAAGGCAGTGAGTATCAGGATGATATACAAAAGGTCAACAGAAACCAGATACGAGTGAATAAACAGTATGAGTAGACCACACTTAAAAGAACTGATGGGATACCTGCACATTACTTGCATATCATTACTTCCCGTAATCCTTATCAATACATAACATATGTCATACAATGGCCAACTGATCAGTGGTACTAATACAATACATCAGGGACCACCCCTGGAATAGCATACATAGATAATCTTTATAATACGATGGCCAACTGATCAGTGGTACTAATACAATACATCAAATCATCAATTTAAAATATAGACATTCCATTTCATAATTCAATTAATCTTTGAGATTGGTTACTTTGTGGTCACACTTTATGGAACTTGAAACCATGATACCTCAATAGGAAAAACATGTAAATAGGTAATCAATATCATTAAGATGAAGTAGAGAATCATGGATACCTCATTAAACCATTTCGGAGTCAACAATAGTATATGGACGTTTTTGACTAGCCGGACATCTTAAAAGTGAAAACAAGTTCAATAGGTAGTGTCGAAGATCATATGATGTTATTATGTGTCATGTGTCGTAGGACAATGTTGGAAGCTTACTTGAGAGTGCCATGGGTCATTATTCATGCCAAAGAATAGATAGAGTATGTCTTACATACCTTGATATAACCACTTCAATACAAGTGACTTCCCGTACTCTTCGAACACTTATCTACAATAAGTCATTTGTGGCAAACTAGTATTAGCAACCAAACCTTACCATTTAGGTATTAACTTCACCAAATAATGTCTAGGAAGTAATCCTTTAGCTCATCAATAGGAGTACTACATACATCCTCTTATACTCTTATTACATTCACATATCATGCATTTTCATGAAATATCCCTCAACATCACTCTTAGCCTTTATTTCCCTTCTTAATCACCATCCAATACCAACATGATCACTAGGCATACATAACCACTAATATAATGTTATATCACCACAATTAATCCTCCATAATCCAATACAGCAACTTTCATAATTTACTACTAACAATTTATACACAACAATTCATAACTATGTTTCTAGTTATCTTCCAGCATCAAGACAATACTCATAATCCTTTATAAATACTTATTCATGGATAAGAATCAAGAATAAACAATATTCATACCTTAACAATGAACTCTTGTATTTAGAATCCTCCTTACATAACCATGGGGTGCTTCTCGAAGCTTTCGAGATGGTGAACACAACTACGGAACCAATTTGAATTTTCTGCGGTTGAATCACAAAATATTTGAGGTTGAAATTGGCTAGGGTTTCACCTCTCTTAATAATTTGGATAATTTCTGGGATAAATGAGGCTAAGTGCAGGTTTTTAAGACCAATTTTCGTCCAAAGGTAATAGAAAATGACCATTGTGCCCTCAAAATTTAAATAAATCCCGAATCTGTCCCCAGTGGACAGTTTTGACAGGCTGAAGTAAATCGATCATAACTCTTTGCTCCGATATCGGATTTGGGTGAAATTGGTATCATTGTAAAGATAATTAAAAGGGCTATCATTTCATATAAATTAGGCCACCCAGTTCGTCCTGTACAAGGAGTTATGATCGTTTGAAGTTGACCCTAAAAATCTCTTTTGAGAGGCTGAAGTAAAACGCGTATAACTCCTTACGCAGATGTTGGATTTGGATGAAACCAACTGCATTAGAAAGACGACTCAAAGATATTTCTTTTGATATATGGTATCTCGCCCAGTTCATTATATTGAGGAAGTTATGATCGTTCAAAGTTGACCCAAAAACTGGCAGGCCTCAGTATTTTCCTGCTAATTTACTGTTCACAAAAATCTGTTTTGAGAGGCTGAAGTAAAACGAGTATAACTCCTTACTCAGATGTTGGATTTGAATGAAACCAATTTCATTAGAAAGAAGACTCTCAGTGCTTTTCGTCTATATATAGCAGCCCACACAGTTCCGTTTGCACAAGGAGTTCTGATCGTCTCAAGTTGGTGTGCCTAGCTGCAGAAATTTTCCTGCAAAATCACTGTTCACAAGCTTCCCGGCCACCGTTTTGAAATTTCGAACGTGCTCGCTTATATGAAATACTCCTCTGTTTTGGGAAAACTTTATATCGTTGGAAAGATTATTCCAATACCTACTCATACAACTATTGACGGGATACTTCCGAACACCATAAACTTAATTTAACCCATACGCAAGTCTTTAGGACTCCATATAATCGCGATAAGTGTACAAAAAAAAATTACGGGGTGTTACACATAGTCGTGTTTCTGAAATACAAGAGATCATTGATTAGGGGACAGTTTAGACTCTGAAGCACGAACTAAATCACAAAGAAGAGAAACATTCCTAAACGCCTAGTAGCCTCCTGTTTATAAGTATGGCGCGCTATACACCCATAAACAGAACTCTACTCGATGCGATTTCGCAGACACCCTGGGACCATGAACCGTGCTCTGATACCAAGTTTATCACAACCTGAGCCTAGGCCCTAGCCGTGATGAGCATCCCGAACCATGAAGGCCCGGAACACTCATTTTCTATCTGGTTATCATGCACAACGTTCGTAATCATAATAAAATGCGGAATTGAAATTGAGTACGGAATACATGGTCAAGTTCTATAATATTTCTGAATAATACTATCTGACATCAGTCTGCGAAATCTCTACTAAGAAGACAAACATCTGTCTGAGAAGAAACTGGGACAAGGCCCCAGTAAACCAAAAACATAATAAATAAAATAATGTATGACATAATTAGTCCTTCCGAATAATAGAAGCCTCAGCACTGCGAGATCAAGTCTGCAAATCTGAGAATGTCTACTGAGTAGCTGGACCCCTAGACTGTGCCTCAGGACCTGGAAGAGGTGGGGGGTCAACACAAAAGTACTGGCACGCGAACCAATCCAAAAATAGTATAATGGAACATACATATATATATATATATATATATATATATATATATATATTAAGTGAAAGCAATTTTTCATCAAGACATCATGTATAAAACTGTTTCCGAAAAATACACCGGCACTTTCTGAAAACATGTAGCATGCCTGTTCATTTCAAATCAAGATCTGTGTTTTACTTCTGAGTTAGGTGGTATTCCCCTACAAGTCTGATATTCCACGAGCTGTATGGAATCCGCCATTAACTCGGCGGGGAAGCCCCCAACCCAAGTGTGCCACAAGGGTTGGAGTGTCTGAGTCTGATACGCCACAGGACATTTAAGTTAGCGCATAATAGTATACCCGGGTCGGCAAACCACGGTTTTAGTCAATGAGTCGCTTGAGCTCAAGCCCTCTTCGGGGAACCACCTAACATCTTTGTATGCCCATTTGTTTACCTTTTCTGTACATGCAACATTCTGAATGTCTAAAATCATGAATGTCTGAAATGTCTGGTAGTCTGAGTCTAATATGGCGTTAGTATGAATTGGTATCGTCGTACCAAGACATTGCAAGTCATGATTTTTCTGAGCCATAATGTATTAAGCAAGAGCTTTCATTCAAAACATAGTTTAGACCACCAAAACATGTAACTGATGTAAAGGATTTCATACTCCGAAACTTAATGTTCAATTCATGCAGAAATTTCATCAAACACCTGGTGGTCAAATGTCTTTAGCAATTTCATGTATTCAAAATTGAAACACATTCATTCATATATGTATATAAACTGTCAAATCGCTTTGGAGATGGTCAAAAGACCAAAACAATGATGTTAAAACATCTTATACATAAATATATATACATAATTTAAAACCCCATTCTAATACATGATTTTTTTTTTTGCCCATGAGAATGTAGAAAAAACCCCGCGTACCTTGTTCTCCACGAATTTTAGGTGTCTATCGAAGCCTACGTCGAGAGGATTCCAAATCTGTAATTTGTTTCACGAACCCGTGGTTAAATCTTGAGTTGCTTGGGTTTTAATGTTGAAACCCTAGGGAGAGTTCTTGAGCAAATTTGAAGAATATAATGATATTTTGGCTCTTTAGGGATTTAATTCCTGTGTTTAAGTTGATAGGAGAATGAGTATTTACGGAAATGCCATTAAAAATCCGGATGGACTGAACATTTTGGCCGGGCGCGATCCAGCAGGCGGCGCGGGCTAATCGCGCGCTTCCACTGGATCAAAATCCAAACGAGGCCTTAGGCTCGTCCAAAAATTTTGAATTTTCTCCGAGACGTACTACAACCTTTCCCCATCGTAATGCAACAAAAAAATCCAAAAATGAAGGTTGGGAAGGTCGAGAAGTTGTATCCCGAAGGTTGCCAGCTATGAATGAGTCTATGTCATTTCAACACTTAGAAGAATTTAAAACTTAAGTCTAAAGCTTAGAAATTACAATCTAATACATGCATGACTTTTACGGGGTGTTACAATATACATCGGGAGCCATCATGCTTCCCATCTATCAAAATCAACTACGTTGTGGATTTCTTTCACACTCAAGTTCAAAACAACTCCATTAAGACCAAAAGGTCAAATCATTCAAAATATCTCATATATTCAACATCAACGTGATTATAACACGCACTTTCTAAAAAAAACACAATTTCCAATGGGGATTGATGACCCAAATATCAAAATTATGACAAATATCATTCAAGCTTCATGCTTTATATCTCCACACATGTAAATTCTTCTTTCAAAATTATAAACATCAAGATTTCATAATAATCATTACAAGATACGGTTCATGCTTCAAATACGTAAAAATCAAATAAATATCATGCCTTTGTAAAGAAAATTACTTTTGGGCACAAGAAAGAAAGATAGTTCTTGTTGAAATATTCCACATACCTTGAATGATTAACTTTAGATCGATACTCATTTTTGAGATGTTAATCGTGCCTTTGAATGATGGTTCTTGGTGTTCTTGAACTAGGAACTTTGAATCTTGAATAAATTTGCCGAATTAATGGTGAACTTTGGAGGGTCTTGAAGTTGGATGTAGGAGCTTAGGGTTTTCTTTTTGAGGGAATTTGATGAAATATAACATATAATGCTTCTAATAGGTTTTAATATAGGGTTTGGATTGATTTTCGTTGACGGGGATTGACCAAAACGACCCTAAAAATTAAATAATTCTCTAATCTATCCTTTGGTGGACTGTTTTGATAGTCTAAAGTAGATCAACCATAACGTTTTACTCCGATATCCAAATTGGATGAAACTCATTTCATTAGAAAGAGGACTCTCATATATTTCCGTTGATATATAGTATCTCACCCAGATCATTGTGTATGAGGACTTATGATCATTTGAAGTTGACCCAGAAATTCTCTTTTGATAGGATGAAGTAGATCGACCATAACTTTTTGCTCCGATAGACAAATTCGATGAAACCAATTTCATTGGAAAGAGGACTTGCAGATCTTTCCGTTGATATATAGTAGATCACCCATATTATTATGTATAAGGATTTATGATCGTTTAAAGTTGGAGAAAAAATACGTCTGGCATCAGTACTTTTTCCTGCATGTTTTACAGTTCGCTACTATTCACGGTTCGATCGGAATATTCATAAATCCTCGTTCGGGTGTCTGTTTTGGATGATACATATATCGTTGGAAAGATTATTCGATACTCTACGCAATGGTGGGTCATAATCTAAGACATTCCACTCAGAAAATTTATAATTCATTCTAGAAGATAGAACCCAACACGTTTACGCACAAAATTTCAACGAAAAATTTCCCGGGGTATTACACTATTCTTTTTCTCTAAGCTTTACTGGTTTCATTATTAGTTCTTATGTTTTCTTCATTGTTATTTTCCTTTTCATAACTACTTTGTTGTGGTTAATTTTCTTTTTGTTGAATAGATGTAAAGAATTAGGGACTCATTATCACTACCCAATATGCTTTTCTCTCATGCCTTTCTTTGTTCATGATTTGATATTCTGGTTAAGAAGAAACACTGGAAGAAGTTGAAAAAAGAAGTGATTGCAGCACTGATTGGAGCAACTTTCTACCACACATGGAGGGCAAGGAACTGGAAATTGTTCCAGCAGAAAAGCTTGATAACACCAAATTCTTTGTACTTGATGTATTTTTCGTTTTTTTTTCTTAGATGCTGATGGACGTGTAAATAGACTACTTGAGGCTTGCCCTTAGTACTGCTTGAGACGGTTAAAGGGTAAGGGGTGTATTATTTTGTTGGTTAATGGTACTTTACATGGTTACCAAAAAAAAAAGTTCACAACTTTGCAGCATAAGGTAGATAATAATTTTTAAATTATAATAGATTCCATTTTTGAATGAGAGTCTTGAAGTAGCGGTAAAGTTGTTGTCATGTCACCTAAAGGTCAAGTCATGGAAGCAACCTCTTAG
Source organism: Capsicum baccatum var. pendulum (assembly GCA_030864225.1). Taxonomy (NCBI): domain Eukaryota; kingdom Viridiplantae; phylum Streptophyta; class Magnoliopsida; order Solanales; family Solanaceae; genus Capsicum; species Capsicum baccatum. Next base: position 12,467,553 of record CM061561.1, read on the forward strand.
ACAAATACAAGCTAAGGTAAGGTTGCTCATTGTATGTGTTATATTTTAGAATCTGACTGATATGAAGCTTTACTAATTGTTGATCTTCCGCTATATTACATTTTGTTTGTTATGCTTATTTTAAAAGCACTTGTAAAAAGCATGACCAAACACTAATTGCTGCTTAAAAGTGTTTTTTCAATATTTTGACCAAATACAAGTTGCTTCTCACGGACAAGAGGGAATTTCGCGGCTGGTAAGCATCCCTCACTTCCAACCCGAAAGTTGTGAGTTCGAGTCACCAAAGAAACAAACCGAAAAAAATTGTTTCTGAATGTCAAAAGTGCTTTTTTGAACTTTTAAAAATAAGTTGATTTAATAAGTTTAACCAAACATGCCAGTTGAAATATTCATAATGATAATTGACCATTAAAACAATTAATTCCACTAAATTAAATTTCTTCCAATACTGGAATCAATTATTTTACCAAAATGGGAGCAAAAAAACCATAATGAATTCTGTTGACCAAAATTAATAGTGGATATAATCTTAAAAGATATTTTTATTCTTTTTGAGATATTAGTGATATTTTTTCTATATAAAGTACTTGTGATAACCATATGATTTGAGAAAATTTTCTATTTATAATACTTTCTATATTGTTTTTGAACCTATAACAGTTCATTCACAAAATCTGCACAGCTACGATGGTAAAAGCTACAGTAAGATTGACTCCTAGTTTCCTTGAAGTCACTAAATATACCTCCACTAATGTCAAACCAAGAAGATGACCCTTTCAATCCAGAAAAACCAGGGCCAGGGTTTGTTATGGTTTCAATAGTTGGCTTGACCAACTTGGCAAATTATTGGTCAATCCCAATAATCGAAAGCACTCTCCATCCAAGGCCTGCAAAGCTAGGTGATGGATCCAGTGCAAGGGAAACATGGCAAGCACATATTGAGAATGGAATGAATTGTTAAGTGTTTTGGGTATTATATGATTAACAACACCATTGCGAACATCACCCAATCTTCCTGTGAAATATTGGGTGATGATGTAGTTAGCAATGGTGTTCTTAATCATATAACATCCAGGCAACTTGACAATTCATTCTATTCTCAGTTTGTCTATGTCATGTTTTCCCAAGCATGGATCCATCACCTCGCGTTGCAGGCCTCAGCTGGAGAATGCTGTCGATTACTGGGACTGACAAAGAGTTTTTCAAGTTGGTTAATTCAACTATTGAATCCACATCTCCTGGCCCTAGTTTAGCTGAATTGCATCGAGCATCTTCTTGGTTTGACATTTGTGGAAATATATTTTGTGACTTCAATGAGACTAGGAGTAAACATTACTATTTTCTCATTATGAAGCATTTCTGTCGATGTTCAAGTATTTCCGTGGATGAAGTAATTATTTTCTCCTTTTATACCTTTTTTTACATGAACTGTTGCACGTGGACATTTATCGATTATTACACAATTTGTTGTTGTTACTATTCCTTTACTGTATTCTGTCAACTGCTATGTTTTCTTCATTGTCATTTACCTTTTCAAAAATACTTAGATTTGCTGCACTTGCGCCGAGGGTCCTTTGAGAACAACCTCTTTACCTCCACGAGGTAGTGTAAGATCTGCATATACTCTACCCTCCCCAGCCCCCACTGTGGGATTTCACTAGATCGGTTGTTGTTGTTGTACTTTAAGATTTCATATCATAGCTGAATGTAGAACTTGTAGAGCAATAGAATGTGTACGCAGCGGATGGCCCTGCATCCACAGTTTCAGGCTCAGTTACATGTGCAGAGAAATTTAAAGATTGTTTTTTTAGATGGTGTATATATTACACATTCTATGAACTCTTATTGATTCTGGACTTCGTTTACGGAAGTGCACGTAATGCCTTCAATGAAGGACTAAATTTCTCTTTCAAAACACCTCAAGGCTTGAGAGTATATAATTGGAACAGGTGATAATTTTTAACATTGATCTCTACTTACACTTTATGTGTTTGGATTTTATTTTACTATATCAATCTAATTTTTATTTTTATTCACATCTGTGCATTCAATGTGAATGAGTACGTTATCATAACTCATTGCAGATTCTACATGAATGAAGGTTCACCTTTTTCATGCATGTTGTTCCAATTGTTAACCCCTCCGTTAGTTCAAACTAACTCACATGCCATGTCAAAGCCTTTCCTCTTAGCGTTGTTAAGGATTCTCTTGGCAGAAAAATTAAATTCCAAATTCTGCACTGAGTTGAAGAGGGCTTTTTTTAACAGCATATTGCACACCTCTGTAACATATGATACGTCACTCTTCCCTGTAGTGTCTTAGCTTAGTAAACCTATCGCTTCAGGTGCTCGTCGTGCAAGTGAAACATTCTGTGCCAGCTCTTACAGGCATACGGAGAAGACCAATTGTTTCATTCTTGAGGTATGTTCCTCTATTGCAATTCCGCTAACATTTTGTTCACTTTTGACTGAATTGAAGTAAGTATTGAAATGTGATATCTGCATACTGTGTGGAAATCAGTCAAGGGATATCATAACAGGAGTTGCGAGAGAGGTGAAGGAAGAAATCCACAAGAAACATATTTCCTGCCTAAACGAGCAGGAAATACGTAAGGACAAATTGTTTTGACAAATATTCACATCCTCTATCGGTTCTTAAAGCCTTTATACTTTTGTCTACTTGATTCTCAACTTCATCCATCTATCTTTCGAAGCATTCAAGTGCTTCTGAGTTATGAGATATCAAATAGACATAACCAAAGTACGTGAAATCGTCAATGAATGTAATGAAATATGAAGCACCAGTCCTTGCCCTTACATTCATTGGACCACAGATATCATAATAGATTAATTGCAATGGGAATTCGGCTCTTTTAGCCTTCCTAAATGGTTTACGTGTCATCTTTCCGGCAAGACAATTTTGACAAGTTGGCATTTCAACTTTGGAGAAAGAATCTAGATGTCCTTTCTTTTCTAATCTATTCATTCGGTCTTGCCCTATGTGACCCAATCCAGCATGCCAATAAATATATTAATATCATTATTACTTGAATAACATGACATTACACAACGGTCAACATAATTGTTATAAGTCGAAGGATTACAATCTAAAATAATAAAGCGATCACAACGATTTCCAAAATCATAAAAAATATTATCTAGAGTAATTCATACACAATTACAACTATAGAAAAAATGAAACCGATATCTAAAAGACCAGACACAGATACTAAGTTTCATCGAGTTTCTGAAGCGTATGTAGGATGCCATCCAACATTAAAGAACGGCCTTCACGTAAATCTACTTTGCAAGTGTCAATCCCTTTTACTTCAAGTCTTGCATTATTTCCTACATAGATCCACCTTGATCCAGGTGAAACTCGATGAAAATCCACAAGCTCTTCTTGATCTCGACTCACATGGTTGGTTGCTTCTGAGTCTACAATCCACATAGGATAAGATTCAGTTAATAAAGCAGTGCTAGAAACATATGTAGCCCTTAGAGATGCTTTTAGAAATGCTACCTTTTTTAACCTCAGGACATTCACGAGAATAATGCCCCAGAACATGGAAGTTTTAGCACTTCATCTTGCTCGTCTTTCTTCTTGAAAAACCATTTTCCCTTTTTCAAATTTGGCTTTTTCTTTTTCTCAGATGGTCCTTCTTCAGTCTCTTTACACTTTATGTTCTTTTTCCACTTCTTCTTGCGCTTGAATCCTGAAGAATTCTTACCACTTGATTCTGGCATAAAGGCATTAGAAGCAGCATTAGCAGTGCCAAACCGCTCATCTTCAAGTTCAACGTGATGAGTAACATCTAAAAAGCTTTTGATGCTATCATTGTGGGTTAAGTGGAACTTCAAGTGTTCCCAACTGTTGGGAAGAGATCGAATCACTTCCTGAACCTGCTACTCATCCGAGAGAACGTTACCAGCACTTTTGAGTTGATCTATCACATTCGACATCACCCAAAGGTGTTGTTTGATGTTCTGATCATGACGCTTCTTGTAAGTGTCAAACTTGATAGTCAGATGTCTGAGGCGAGTGACAGAAGTACCCCATATGTTCCTGGCAAGTGTGCCCAAATGGCATTGGCAGTAGGAAATTCCTCACACTCATGTATGAGGTCATCAACCACAGAACTTACAGTGATTCCACGTGCAATGGAATCAGCCTTTTTCCACGCCTTATAAGCTTCAAGGTCTCTTTTGTGATGTGCATTATTGGACATACCATATGTTACGACTTCAAATGTCGTAGTTGTATCCATTTAGTTTTTCTCCTTTCTTCAAGTCAGTAATTATGCTTTTAGATGCCATGTCTGTAATTAAGAGATAATTACGCAAGTGTGTTATCAATTATGCATGCAAATTAAACATTTAAGCAAATAATTTCACCTAAAGGTTTCATTTTTATTGTAAAATCAAAAGGACACTTAAGAATCCAATCATCATACACAAACTAAACACTTGACCAAAAAAAAAAAAAAATTTCTTAACGTGTATTAGGATGATAGCTTTCAATTAAGTCGTTTTAAACTCAAATAACTGAATGAAATTCACATAAAAAGATATTAACAACTTAATATATATAATATATAAATTTAATAAGTAACTTCATGTTACAAGTTAATCTAAAAAATAAAAGTCATTCCACAAATATTCTAGACGACTTATGTATAACCACAAGGCTCACTAGGCCATATCTCGTGGTAAACATCAATTAATCTCTCCCCCCAAGGGTCACGGAGAGAATTTCCTAAAATAACTAATCCTTCCCAATCCTAGACTTCTACACAGTTTTCTAGTTCTACACGTTTCATCTCTAACAGATGTATAAAACTAGCAACACTAATGTTAGGTGACTTCTTAAAAGACTTGAATTCTTTCAGTTTCTTCTCTCTTTCCCTTCGTATAGCCCTTTCATTCCGTAACAGGTTTTGTGTCACACTGGGGACACCATTTAGTATGATCTCTCGACCTCGAAAACATGCCCTTCGACGACGTGGTCTTCCACTTTGTCTCTTTGCTCGACATCCGGAACTCCCACTTGGAGTGATTCGAGTTTGTCCCGTTCAGCCATTTCTTAATTAGGAACCAAGAAACAATAAGAATGGTTTTATCACTCAATGTAATACTTATGTCACAATTTATCGTAGAAGACAAAATCTGTTAAAAATATTATGGACTAATTAAGGCAAAAAAAATATCAAGTCCAACTCAAACACTTACATATTTAAAATTATAAAAGAATTCACTATGCCACCTTTATTGTATATTTTCATGTTAATTAAAAATAAGAATCCCAAAAGAAAATATATTTAAAAAAAATCCCAAAAGACATTCTGTGTAGGTTATGGCTCTCTTAGGTATCAAAATTCTTCCTCTTCAAAAGGACCACAAGTTTATCATGATAGACGGTGATTATTTTATGTGTTTTTATAGAAATCTTATAAAAACATGAAATGCTGATACCATAACTATCCAAGTAACTTGGATCAGACACAAAGAAGGGGAAGTTTGGCAAAAGTCCACTTCCCAAACTTTATTTGACATTTATCCACCAAGTTTTTTTAATTTGAAAAATGGATATTTTTATGGGACCACCAAAATAAAATGCAAAACTGACACTCAACTTACAAAATCTACACTTTAGCTCCTTTTCCCATTTCAACCCTAATTTTGTTAAAACTACACTTTAGTCCATATTGAAAAATATAAATATTGGATAAATAATTTTTTTTAAAAAAATCTCAAATCTTCTCAACCAATCCACTAGCAACCACCCTATTTTGGCGCCATTTCCTCAATGTTTCGGCCATTTTTCGTTGAATTTTCTAGCATCCATCGAAAAGTGACAATATCTCCATTGTTAAAAGCCTTTTTCGATTATTTTTAGCTCCAATTTTTCTTTCATTTTCATACAAAAAGCTCAAAATTCAGTACCACATTTCAAAATCGATTCTTGGGTCAATAGCAACATTCCAATACTCCTTAGGTTGTTTGTAAGCTGAAATTTATTGGATTATTTCGGTGGTCGTAGTAAAAGGATCAATCATGCACTGTACGGCCAACAGCTAGGAAGAAGACGACTTCATTCTATTAAGTCTAGGCGCATAAACCACTATTCAAGTCTGTTGAATACTATTATCGAGGTCTATTATGTCTATTATAGATTACGTGGTTGTTGGTGGTATATTTTCTGGTGAATGGGAGGAGAGTCCTAAATGTTGGGTTTGGAAAACCATGTCTAAAGAGACAATGTCCATTACCTTTCATCACAGCGGCTCATAAGCCGACATGGTTAGAAGTGTAACGGAGAGCGGTGAATTAAGTTGTGATCAAAGCGAGGTGTTAATTAGTTACTTGATGAATGGGAGTGGAAAAATCCATCCAACATTCATAAGGAATGATAGATACGTGGAATTATATATGCTTTGCATTGTTTCTGATAAGTTCAGACCTATATTGCGGTTTAAAGTTTTTGAAAGGTCCCGGGAAGAAGCTTCCACATCAGCCCCACCCCTACCCTCACCCCCACCCCCGCCCCCGAATGTGGATGATACGTCAACGGAATATGATTTCATGGGTTGTGATGAATGGGATAATAGTGAAGATTATGAAGAAGAGGAGTGTGGAGGAGGTGAGGACGGGCAGCTCGAACAACAATAAAGCTACTCTTTCTCGAACGGCACCAATCTTTTGTAGGACAAACATTCAAGGAAAAGAAAACATTAAAACTTTTGTTGTAGCAGGCGTCGACGAAAATATCGTTCAATTACACAACTCTGAAGAATAGTAAGAAATACTTGAGGGTGAGGTGCGTAGATCGTACTTGCCAGTGGATAGTGCGTGCATGTGCTATCGGAGAATCGGGTCGGTTTCATGTCCAAAAGTACGTGGGAGAGCATAGTTGTGGAATTGTTCATGTCACGAAAAAGAACAAGAATGTTACCGTGGAGGTCATTACCTCACATATTCTCAACTTTTTCGTCGATAAGAAAGGTCCAAGCTCAAAAGAATTAGGGAGGATCGTATTCAGGGAGCTACATTGCAGGCCGAGCTATTGAAAGTGTTGGATGGCAGGCGTCATTGCAAAGAACATAGTTCGAGGTACGTCCGAGTATGGATATGCAGTGCTTCCCGCATTTTCATATATTTTCAATGTCCTCAACCCCGGGTCTATTAATTCCTTCATGGTCGATGAGGAGTCTGGTAGGTTTATTTACTACTTTATGGCATTTGGGGATTCCATCCGTGGATATGCCCACATGAGAAAGGTCGTTCCGTTGATGGCACGCATTTGTCCGTCAAGTACAAGGGCGTGCTTGTAACACCCCGTAAAAAGTCTTGCATGGATTAACCTTTAATAGAGTGCCCTTAGACTTAAAATCTTGAAATTTTTTTGTGAGTGTAATGAGGACTTAGTGTCATTTTAGCTGGCAATCTTCGGGATACAACTTTTCAACCTTTCCGACATTCGTTTTTAGATTTTCGAGCTGCGTTATGATCGGGCAAGCTCATAGTACATCTCGGATAAGTTTTGAAATTTTTCGGAATGCATAAGGCTGCGTTTGGATTTCAAAACAGTAGGAAAACGCATAGCCTATTGCCCAGTTTTCAGTATTCTGGGTCAATTTCAAATGATCATAACTCCCTGTATATAATGAACTGTGTGAGCTATAATATATAAAACGAAAACTATTTGAGTCCTCTTTAAAATGAAGTTGGTTTCATCCAATTTGAATACATGAGTAACAAGTTATAATTGATTTACTCCAACCTATCAAACTGTCAACTGAAGGACAAATTTGACCTTAATTGTTCCTTAGGGATATTTTGGTCATCCTCCACCCCTATATATACCACCAACACGGGATTTAATCCCTCAAACACCATAATACACATACTTTTCCAAAATTTCTCAAGAATTCTCCTTAGGGTTTCAAAGTAAAAAACCAAATAGTTCAAGATTCGACCGTAGGTTTTCGAAGATAATTACATGTTCGGAATCACCAATCCGAAAGCTTCAAGAAACATCTATTATCCTTGGAAATAAATTATGTATATATATTTATGTATAAGATGTTTTAACGTCATTGCTTTGGTCTTTTGACCATCTCCAAAACGATTTGACAGTTTATATACATATATGAATGAATGTGTTTCAATTTTGAATACATGAACTTGCTAAAGACATTTGACCACCAGGTGTTTGATGAAATTTCTGCATGAATTGAACTTTAAGTTTCGGAATATGAAATCCTTTACATCAGTTACATGTTTTGGTGGTCTAAACTATGTTTTGAATGAAAGCTCTTGCTTAATACATTATGGCTCAGAAAAATCATGACTTGCAATGTCTTGGTATGACGATACCAATTCTAATAGACTACATATATAATTATTAAATACATCTGGGTTATTCTGTAATTAGTTATTCTTCAGTTCTCTATATATACAGCTGTAACCCCATCAATATCAATAAGATCAATTATTATTAAATTATATCATGGTATCAAAGCTAGGGTTTCTTCTTCCGCCCAAACCCTAATCTCTCCTCTTTTCCGACGTGTGTGCGCCGCCGCCACCGTTTACAAATGTTTCGATCCTGTATCTCAGAAAACATATGTTTCCCGTCATGTTCGTTTTGTGGAGGAACAATTTCCTTACACAAGTCTTTCCTCTACTCCATACTCCCCCAATCCACTTGGCATTGTGCCATTATTTCCGTCCTTTTCACACGCTCATGCTCCGGCTCACTCGGCACCTAACCCGGTACCCCACTACACCACTACCCACCCGTACCAACCACCTAGCCACTCGAACCAACCACCCACCCACCTGAACCCCCAAACCTCCCACCCGAACACCCAGCCGACTGCCACACAACCCACCACTTCCCTACATCATACTCCTAACACACATACAGCCACCCCATCCACCGCTGCACATCCCAGCTCCCACGGCAGCCCCACCCAACCCCCGTCCACACATCATATAACTCCACCACCCCTTCCTAATCACCCTCCACTCAACACTCACCCTATGACAACCCGAACCAAGGCCGGTACCTTCAAACCCAAAGTCTACCACACTCAAATACCCTTTGATGCACATCCCATAACTGAGCCTACTACCTACAACCAAGCCTCCAAAAATAGTTTCTGGTGCCAAGCTATGGATGAGGAATTTCAGGCTCTGAATGAACAACGTACATGGGATTTGGTACCTCTGCCTAGTAACCGAAAGTCTATTGGGTGCAAATGGGTGTTTCGCATCAAACGAAATTCAGATGGATCTCTTTCTCGCTATAAAGCACGTCTGGTTGCAAAAGGGTATCATCAGGAGTATGGTGTGGATTATAAGGAGACCTTCAGCCCTGTTGTTAAGCAACAGACTATTCGTCTGGTCTTGTCTCTTGATCTTCACTATGATTGGCCGCTTCATCAGTTAGACGTCAGCAATGCCTTTCTTCATGGTCATCTTGAGGAAGACATCTATATGGTTCAGCCACCGGGATATGTTAATCCCAACCGTCCTCACTATGTTTGCAAGCTTCGCAAATCACTGTATGGCCTGAAACAGGCCCCACGTGCCTGGTACACACGCCTCTCTACTTTTCTGCAGGGTCTTGGTTTTCGCACCTACCATCATGACAACAGCCTCTTCACCCTTCACTGTTCTCGAGGGACAGTCATCATTCTTATCTATGTGGATGATATTGTTATTACAGGCAGCTCGTCAGCACTCATCACTGAAATTACTGAGGCTATGCATCGTGACTTCAAACTTAAGGACCTCGATCCTCTGGAGTTCTTTCTTGGCCTCGAACTCATCCGCAAATTGGGAACCATATTGATGCATCAGACAAAATATACCCTTGAACTTCTAAATCGAGCTGGAATGACAGACTGCAAACCCGCGGTCACTCCCATGGCAGTCCGCCAATCCCCAGGGCCGAATACTCCCTTTGCCGATCCTACACTATATCGGAGCCTCGTCGGTGGACTTCATTATCTTGCTGTTACTCGTCCGGACATCCAATATGCAGTCAATCGAGTCTCCCAATCAATGCATGCTCCCACAGAACAACACTTTCAGGCCTTGAAACGCATTCTGCGCTATCTTAAAGGTACTCTTCAATGCGGAATTTTATTTCAAAAGGGCTCGTTTGATATATCTGTTTTTTCTGATTCGGATTGGGCTAACGACAAAGATGATCGGAAGTCCACTACTGGATATATTGTTATGATGGAACCGAATCTGATTTCCTGGTGCACCAAGAAGCAAACGCGAGTGTCCCGTTCCTCCACAGAAGCAGAATATCGTGCCATGGCTGCGGGTGTTGCTGAAGCCATGTGGTTACGATACCTTACAGATGCACTTGGCATTCCCCCGACGAAACCACAGATTTATTGTGACAATCAGTCCACTATTTGTGTTACCAAAAATCCAGTCCTTCATGATCGTAAGCATGTTGGGTCCGACTGTCACTTTGTTCGCGATGAGGTACTTGTAGGAACGATGGCCACGCACTATGTCCCATCTACTGACCAGCTTGCTGATATTCTCACCAAGCCTCTTCCGTTACAGCCTTTTCAGTATCTCTGCTCCAAGCTGCCCCTCGTTACCACTGATCAGCTTGCGGGGGGATAATAGACTACATATATAATTATTAAATACATCTGGGTTATTCTGTAATTAGTTATTCTTCAGTTCTCTATATATACAGCTGTAACCCCTTCAATATCAATAAGATCAATTATTATTAAATTATATCAAATTCAAACTAACGCCATATAAGACTCAGACTAACAGACATTTCAGACTTTCATGATTTTAGACATTCAGAATGTTGCATGTACAAAAAAGGTAAAAAAAATGGGCATACAGAGATGTTAGGTGGTTCCCCGAAGAGGGTTTGAGCTAAAGCGACTCATTGCCTAAAACCGTGGTTTGCCAACCCGGGTATACTATTTATGCGCTGACCTAAATGTCCTGTGGCGTATCAGACTCAGACACTCCAACCCTTGCGGCACACTTGGGTTGGGGGCTTCCCCACCGAGTCAATGGCGGATTCCATACAGCCCGTAGAATATCAGACTTGTAGGGGAATACCATCTAACTCAGAAGTAAAAGACAGATCTTGATTTGAAATGAACAGGCAGGTTACATGTTTTCAGAAAGTGCCCATGTATTTTTCGGAAATAGTTTTATACATGATGTCTTGATGAAAAATTGCTTCCACTTAATATATATATATATATGTATGTTCCATTATACTATTTTTGGATTGCTTCGCGTGCCAGTACTTTTGTGCTGACCGCCCCCTCCTTCAAGGTCCTGAGGCACAGTCTAGGGGTCCAGCTACTCAGTAGACATTCTCGGATTTGTAGACTTGATCTCGCACTGGTGAGACTTCTATTATTCGGAAGGCCTAATTATGTCGGACATTATCTTATTTATTATGTTTTGGTTTACTGGGGGCCTTGTCCCAGTTTCTTTTCAGACAGATGTTTGTGTTCTTAGTAGAGATTTCGCAGACTGATGTCAGATAGTATTATTCAAAAATGTTGCAGAACTTGACCATGTATTCCGTACTCAGTTTCAATTCTGCATTTTATTATGATTACGAATGTTGTGCATGATAACCAGATAGAGAATGGGTGTTCCGGGCCTCCATGGTTCGGGATGCTCATCACGGCTAGGGCCTAGGCTCGGGTCATGACAAACTTGGTATCAGAGCACGGTTCATGGTCCCAGGGTGTCTGCAAAATCGCGTCGGGTAGAGTCTTATTTATGGGTGTGTAGCGCGCCACACTTATAAGCAGGAGTCTACAAGACGTTTAGGAATGTCTCTCTTTCTTCATCTTCTAGTTCGTGAAACAGAGTCAGAATGTTCCTCCTTCATACTCTAATTCGTGCTATGGTGACGTCCATACGAAAGTAAAATCATCCCAAATTCTTTCCTGTTCTTAGACCCATCACATTTCTAGGGTGAATCAAGTGCAGAAGTTTAGAGTCTAAATGGTATTGTCCCTTCGGATCGCGTCATATAAGATCTTAAAATTGTGCAAGGACTTGAGAAGAGTCCGTTATTGCTTCAGAGTGTATGGGTTCTAGTGTAAACCTTGATCTTGACGAAATCGTGCTTTTCAGCCTTCTGTATTGAGTATATTCGGCCCTTTTCAGAAATTTATGTTGCAGATGTCATGCTTAAGGGAAAAGATGTGTAGTAGAAGTGTTGGAATTGTATTTCCACCCAAATAGTAGTATAAGTTAAAGTGTCGGTGTCATGACCTATTGGTAGTAAGTAGCGTGTGTGGATTGTATGATAATCTGTGGGGGAAATATTTGACTCAGATTTTTTTTTTATCTATACAAAGTAAGATGTGTAATCTCAGATTATGGAATGTTGTGTGACAAGTTTCTATCTCTTGAAAATATTTTATCATCGTGTTGGTGAAACTAAAAAGTCTAGTGAAGTCGTGTGGGGCTCTTTCGATTCACTAGCATAGTTGCCTTATCATTCTTCTTATTTTCTTGTTCAAACTACAAAAAAAAATAAAAGTCTAGTGAAGCCGTGTGAGGCCTATTTCGATTCACTAGCAATTTGTAATTCAACGTGTGGTTCTTGTGTTGGTTGAATATATGTATAGCTGAAACTTTTTGCATGAGATAGAGTTGGTAATGAAGAGATTCGTCCTTGTGTGTTAGTTTATTAGTAGAAGACAGAGAAGGAGTTATTAGGCGATGTGAATTGTCCTTGCTTGAAGTATGAAAATGGCCAGATTAGCCAGTAGGTTATAAGTATAGACTCATGGTTGTTGTGGATTTTGAAGGTAGTGTAAATGTACGCTTGGGTAAGTAATTGTGATGTGAGAAAGAAGTATAAGTAGATACGATTGTACGGGGTTATAATATAAGGATAAAGTTGACTATGCCTATTATGAGGCTTTAACCCCCTTGACCCTCTTTTCATTGGTAGTTGTAAACTAGTGATACTTGTGAGAAGGTATGTAGTAGATTTTTGAGATATTTGGGTAGAATATCCCAATTTGATGGATTCGTATATTTATATTATGTTGCATTCTTCATTGGTGGTAAATGATTGATACTAAACTATAGTCTTGAATTTAAATGGTGTGGTGGTAAATAGTGGCATGAGTTTGATGATGCATGTTTTGTGGGATTAAATTAGTAGGCTTGATGTGCTGAAATAGTACATGCTAATGGATTATGATAAGGAAAACCGTTAGTTCATGATCGATTATTGTGGTTATGAAGTTCTAGTGCACTAGTGTTTCGTGATGTTTATTTCATAGTTTCCAAGTGAAAATTTCGTGTAAGGTTAGGTTGTAAATCATGCATAGCACTAGATATTAAGTTTGAACGGTTGATGTCCATGAAGGTGGATGTGAAGATTTCTTAGTTAATGAATACTAGTTGTATAGAAGTGATCTAATAGACTTAAACGGTGCATGCAATAGAGTAAGTTTATTTGATTCGTAATGGTGTATGATATAGCATGTATGATGTAGAAGTATGCCTAAGGTGACATGAGGTTGTGGAATTTTTCTAAGGCTATTACTTGTTGTGCGTGGCTAGTGGTACCATTGAATTGTTAAGTGGAGAAAGACTAGTTAGATGGTACATGGTGATCTAAATAGCCATGTTAAGGTGTTTTGATTGATAGTGTTGGGCCTTCTGTGGTGATGTTGATTCTCATAGTAGAGGGATATAAATTTGGAGTCGCAATAGTGGTATGCTCTATCGAAAGGGATATGGTTCATCAAAGGCTTGGTGATATCCATGTTAAGTGTTAGCATCTAAGCTTGACTTTTGAAGGTTAAACCGATAGAATAAGTGTGCAAGCATTATACTATGACTATTGGTGGCTAGAGAAAGATAGAGTGTATCCCGGAAGGTAGTCATTCGGGCTAAGTTCTATGATATGCATGTATTGTTATATTTTTTTTCAGACCCTAGAGTGTAGTAAGTGTAGTTCAGTTAGAATATGGTAAAGGATCTCCCAAACTCTAGATGATGACTTGAAGCTAAGGGGGAGATGATAGAACGAATGACCAAGTAAGGCTCTCAGATTCTAGTAGTGATGCAATATGATTTAGAACGTTAGAAAGTGAGGGTGAGACTCAACCCATTCTTATCTTAGTATTTTTCAGTGATCACAATGCCTACTCAGGCTTTACGTTTCAGTTCCGTGATCATAGTTCGTGATTCCTGTATATGATAGAGAGTCACGTACTCTTCCAGTTCCAAGATAATGAGTTCTAGTTCATTCAAGTAGTCGGAATTACATTCCTTATGTTAGGAACTCTAGTTGAGGTCATGCAACTAATGACGCATGTACTCACTCTTTATAATGTGTTCAGTCCCATATAAAAATCTTCTCATGCTTCAGGGTCTTATGTTTTAACCTTTTAGTGTCCTCCCTATGCAATGATAGTGGTGATGAAGTAATTTTTCTTGTTGATGGAAGATCATAGTACGTTTGTTTAGATAAGGCAATAAGTGTGAGGTGAGATTTGGGGCCAATCTTTGATACATGTGATGTTTAGTGGAAAAGTTTGTGTGTGTATGTTTTTAGGATAGTGCGTGGGAGTTATATTGATAATAGTTTAGAAACTATGTGAGGTATGTATTTATGGTTGTTTGCCTTGAAGTTAACATGTGGTTATAAATTAGGCTTGAATGACGTTTTGGGATTGTAGTGGAAGGTTGTAATATGCATTAGCGACTTCATATTAAGAGTTCAGAGTAGTCATTAAAGTGGTAAGGCGTGTTATGCTTAGAATGTGATCTTTAAAAGAGGTATAGAAGGTGGCATCATATGGTTTAGAATAATAGCGTGGTGTAGCATGTTGTATTTTTGTGACTTAGAGTTAGGCTTGATCGCGGGGTAAGGATTAAGCTATTTTAGACATTAGTAGAAAAATTTGTCAATGCTCATATGAAAAATTTAAACTGAATTGAATGAATATCATATTTATAGGGAATAGTATAGTTAAGGGATATTCGGGAAGTGCGCTATGCCTGAAAGTAAGAAGTCGTATTGCCAAAGGTCTGAAAATTCTATCCTAATTTAGGAGTTATATGTCTATATTTCAGACTGCAGAGTAGAGTTAATGTTCTGATTTCCTCAGTTAGATGTCTTGTGTAATCCATACCCAAGATTCGTGGCTCCCTATTACTGTTAGAACTTCTTTAGAGAGAGTGTTGAAGAGATACTCCCGTTAAGTATGAAAGTCCAGTATAATTCAATCTGTATAGTCACTAAGTCAGTTTAACAGGCAGATTCGCATGACTTGTTTTCTCGTCTTTTCATTTATTCTTGCTACCCGAAATCTCAGACATACTACTATTCCAAGATAGAGTATACCAGTAGTTGCGTGTATAGCTCAGTTCATGTGTCATGTGTTAGATTCAGATTCCAGATGTTCAGTTATGATTCGATTTGTTGGTGCCTAGTGCATCGCCTCAATTTTTTTTTTCCGAGTATCTTAATGAATTGAGCATTCATAGAGGGACATAGTGTCCCAAGGGGGAGATACCTCATTCAGTTGCATGTATAGATTCTTATTACAAGCCTTGCACCAGTTATCATTGCGTAATCAGTCATACATTCACACGTTAGTCCAGTCAGATATGCGTGCATTAAAAATGCATGTTCAATAGAAAAAGTTCAGCTTATCAGTGTATTTAGCCCTGCGTTCATGAGAACAACTCAAGGACAGATCCATGCATCAGATCTGCATGTTCATTATGAGAATTCAGCTTATGAATAGCTTCAGTCGTGTATTCCATGCATCAGATATGCGTGTCCGATATAAGAATTCAAAATATCAGTAGTTCCAGCAATATGGTTATGTTTCAAATCAATGTATTATTTATTAAAGGACATGTCGTGTCCGCGTTATTCTATATCTTTAAGGCTTCAACAAGTTCCTATCCATCATTCGAGGACGAATGATCCCAAGGGGGAGATAATGTAACACCCCGTAAAAAGTCGTGCATGGATTAGCCTTTAATAGAGTGCCCATAGACTTAAAAACTTGAAATTTTTTTGTGAGTGTAATGAGGACTTAGTGTCATTTTAGCTGGCAATCTTCGGGATACATCTTTTCAACCTTTCTGATATTTGTTTTTAGATTTTCAAGATGCGTTACGATCGGTCAAGCTCATAGTACATCTTGGATAAGTTTTGAAATTTTTCGGAATGCATAAGGCTGCGTTTGGATTTCAAAACAGTAGCAAAACGCATAGCCTATTACCCAGTTTTCAGTATTTCTGGGTCAATTTCAAACGATCATAACTCCCTGTATATAATGAACTGTGTGATCTATAATATATAAAACGAAAGCTACTTGAGTCCTCTTTAAAATGAAGTTAGTTTCATCCAATTTGAATATATCAATAAAAAGTTATAATCGATTTACTCCAGCCTACCAAACTGTCAACTGAGGGACAGATTTGACCTTAATTGTTCCTTAGGGGTATTTTGGTCATCCTCCACCCCTATATATACCACCAACACGGGATTTAATCCCTCAAACACCACAATACACATACTTTTCCAAAATTTCTCAAGAATTATCCTTAGGGTTTCAAAATAAAAAAAACAAATAGTTCAAGATTCGACCGTAGGTTTTCGAAGATAATTACATGTTCGGAATCACCAATCCGCAAGCTTCCAGAAACATCTATTATCCTTGGAAATAGAGGTACGCGGGGTTTTTCCTAAATTCTCATGGGCATAAAAAAAAATCATGTTTTAGAATGGGGTTTTAAATTATGTATATATATTTATGTATAAGATGTTTTAACATCATTGCCTTGGTTTTTTGACCATCTCCAAAACGATTTGACAGTTTATATACATATATGAATGAATGTGTTTCAATTTTGAATACATGAACTTGCTAAAGACATTTGACCACCAGGTGTTTGATGAAATTTCTGCATGAATTGAACTTTAAGTTTCGGAATATGAAATCCTTTACATCAGTTACATGTTTTGGTGGTCTAAACTATGTTTTGAACGAAAGCTATTGCTTAATACATTATGGCTCAGAACAATCATGACTTGCAATGTCTTGGTATGACGATACCAATTCAGACTAACGGCATATCAGACTAAGACTAACAAACATTTCAGACTTTCATGATTTTAGACATTCAGAATGTTGCATGTACAGAAAAGGTAAAAAAATGGGCATACAGAGATGTTAGGTGGTTCCCCGAAGAGGGCTTGAGCTCAAGCGACTCATTGCCTAAAACCGTGATTTGCCGACCCGGGTATACTATTATGCGCTGACTTAAATGTCCTGTTGCGTATCAGACTAAGACACTCCAACCCTTGCGGCACACTTGGGTTGGGGGCTTCCCCGCCGAGTCAATGGTGGATTCCATACAGCCCGTGGAATATCAGACTTGTAGGGGAATACCACCTAACTCAGAAGTAAAACACAGATCTTGATTTGAAATAAACAGGCAGGTTACATGTTTTCAGAAAGTGCCCATGTATTTTTCGGAAACAGTTTTATACATGATGTCTTGATGAAAAATTGCTTCCACTTAATATATATATATATATATATATATATATATATATATATATATATATGTATGTATGTATGTATGTATGTTCCATTATACTATTTTTGGATTGCTTCGCGTGCCAGTACTTTTGTGCTGACCCCCCCCTCCTTCGAGGTCCTGAGGCACAGTCTAGGGGTCCAGCTACTCAGTAGACATTCTCGGATTTGTAGACTTGATCTCGCAGTGGTGAGCCTTCTATTATTTGGAAGGCCTAATTATGTCGGAAATTATCTTATTTATTATGTTTTGGTTTACTGGGGGCCTTGTCCCAGTTTCTTTTCAGACAGATGTTTGTGTTCTTAGTAGAGATTTTGCAGACTAATGTCAGATAGTATTATTCAGAAATGTTGCAGAACTTGACCATGTATTCCGTACTCAGTTTCAATTCCGCATTTTATTATGATTACGAATGTTGTGCATGATAATCAGATAGAGAATGGGTGTTCCGGTCCTTCATGGTTCGGGATGCTCGTCACGTCTAGGGCCTAGGCTCGGGTCATGACAGTGTTGTTGTCCGTTGTAACTCAAGATACGCAGAGTCATATCTATCCCTTAGCGTATTGTGTGATGGATAAGGAGAACGATGCGTCGTGGGGCTTCTTCTTAGAGAATCTTAAGGCCTTTGTCGTCGACGAACCAGAGCTGTGTTTTATCTCCGACAGACACGTAAGCATAGCCAACGGCCTCGCAAGGCATTATCCACTTGCTTATCACAGTGTTTGTATGAGGCATCTCGGTGAAAATCTTTGAATAAATCACCATTGTTCCGATTCTCTCTATTTGTACTACCATAAGGCCAAGGCGTACACGTTGGAAGAATTTAATGACTACTTCAATGACCTTAAAGAATGATTTCCCAGCGCAGTAGCTTGCCTCGAGCATGAAGTAGGATTTGAAAAGTGGAGTCGGGCACACTTTCCAGGTAATTGATTCAACATCATAACCTCAAACATTGCCGAGTCGCTCAACTCAATATTGTGCGATGAAAGAGAGTATCCAGTGGCATCCATTTTCAATTTAAGTGCACATAGATTTGGAGAAATATTCAGGAAGACGTATGCAGAGGTGGACAATTCAAAGACAACCTTCATTCCCGTAGCTGAGACGATCTTGAGGGAAAACATGACCGAGGGGGAAAAATTATATGTGAACAACATAAACGAAAGCACCAATGAATTCACCGTGCTTGGCTATGGTCGTTCCGCAAAAGTTAATGTTTCAAGATGGTAATGTTCTTGCAGAAAGTACGATTTGGTGAAATTTCCATGCACTCATACAATGGCAGCGTTGTGTTTGAAGCATGGGGATGAATACGGCACTAGTATTTACAACTAATCTTTGCAAATATATTCGAAAGAATCATACCTCCTTGCATACTTGGAACCTAATTGTGCAGCACCACTTGTGTCGGAGTAGAGTGTGGCACGAGAGTATCTTGAAATGCAAGTTCTTCCACCCGACTTCGATCCCAAACGAGGACGGAGGAAAGTGAAACACGTTAAGGGTATGTTGGATCCTTCAAGATAAAAGAAAAGAAACAAGTGCTCCAAGTGCAAAAGGCCGGGACATAAGAGAACAACATGTAGCCTTAACATAGGATAATATGATTGGCATTGTATTGAATGTTTTTGTTTGTTCAAATACACTGGACAGTATGTTATGTGTATTCTATTTTGAAAACCACTGAAATGTAGTTAGAATCGACCTTTTTTGTTGTGCATTATTGATTCCTGTTCATATATTATATAGTATGTACTAAATAGATTCTAAACGTAAATAATCGATAAGACTCATAATATATAATACATCAGTGTTTGGTCTACTAAGTAAATGTTCAGTACACAGTGTATAATAAACCTACCTAGTTGTCTATTGAACAAACCTTTTTCTTCATACAATGTTGAATTAGAAATAATTACGACGCATTGGAATGGGTAAAACTGTCTTTTCAAGTTCTGAAATTGACTATACACATTACATATCGACTAAACTCAAAATATATAATACATCGATGCATTGTCTAGGGGGTATAGTGTAAAATACATAGTCTATCATCGATTAGTCCTGTAGTCCATTACAGAAACCTTATTCCTCATTGAACCTTTAAATTTAATTATTACACTTCACGAAACGACAGGATTTTAAATACCTCGACTGCCACAACCGCTGTGACTTTTTATTTCTTATTCTCACATGCCTTCTCCCCTTCAATCAACACGTGTAAAGCTTGTACTTGTCAATTTTCTCATGGTCTAGTCTATTTAAAGAGACCATGATCGATTTTGAACACTATTTCAGAGGAAAAAAGACTTAAGGGAGAAGAAGATGGCTAGGAGGACGCACCCACTACGGCCATTGCACAGAATGTCAACAATAAACAATATAGAGTTGCTAAGGCTTCGGAGTGACCTGGATTTACTTTTCAAGGCTCTTTCCATTGATCAATGACGGCTGGATAGAGATCTTCGCCAGATGGCTCATTTTCTTTGTGCCATAGCCGAGAGGTTCACCCCCCCTTCGTCCCCTAGTGTAGTGTTGTTTTTTTTATTTAGTTTGTAGTTCATTTCTTAATGAAGATTTCATGGTAGGATTATGTAAATGAAAGCTTCATTTTTGACTTTTTATTTGGGATTGTTTCCCAAAAAATTGTAAATATAGATGCAATGAACATTTATATATCTATAAACAAGTTTCAAGTTTCTGTATTCATGATGTTCTCTTAATCTATAGTGATTTGTTAGTGTTTCTTCAGTAGTCCCTATTTTAATATTTGAAAACTTTATTTACACTCTGAGTACAGTAGGAATAAATAATTGAATACGGTAAATACACATTCTATAATCGACTGTATCAAGGGTAAATTATTGAATGAAATCAGTGTTCATGATCCTGTATATTAAGAGATTATCGACTTATAAATGAGTCTATTACTGACCACTCATATAGTCTATGATCAACTTACTAAATATATTAAAGGCTTAAAATAATGAAAAAAAGGGAGAAATTAAATAAAATAAAATTAGAGTATGTCAATTAACACCATTAAAATATTGCAAAGAAATTTTGATACATGAATTGTGACTCCTAATCAGTTTTGGACGTGATCAAGTGTTATCTTAGACACGGCGTAGTCGTAGATCATTGAGATGATATAAAAAAGAGAAGAAATAAAATAAAATAAAATAAATATTAATCATCCAAGCACTAAGGAACGACCACTTATCATGACAAGAGATTAGACTTGTGTGATGACCATAAGGATGAGTGGTGGTTGTTACATGATAAGTGGTCGTTCATTAGTGCTTGGATGATTAATATTTATTTTATTTTATTTTATTTCTTCTCCTTTTTATGTTATCTAAATGATCTATGACTATGCCGTGTCTAAGATAACACTTGATTACGTCCAAAAGTGATTAGGAGTCACAATTGATACATCAAAATTTTGTTACAGTATTTTAATGGTGTTAATTGACATACTCTAATTTTATATTGTTTAATTTCTCTTTTTTTCTCATTATTTTAAGTCATCCATATATTCAACAAGTTGATCATAGACAGTACAAAAGGCCTACAGTCAACCATAGTCTTAATTGATAATATTCTAATACACAGGATAATCAACACTGACTTCAGTATATAAGTCGTAAGTTACCCTGTCGATAATATAAGACATATACATTCGTTAGAGATCCTTTGAATTAAAAGATAATTCATTTAAATTTTCTCCAACAGTACAATTCTAATGGGTAGAATTTTTCAGCAGTCAGATTTTTATAGCCTTACTATATTAATTAAAGGGACACTTTTGGACTGTTCCATGTTTATTTATTCATGACTTTCAAGTTTTGCATCAAAAATAACAATATCACAGTCATCTCAAACTTCCAAAAGTTCTTATATTTGGCGTTGTGGTAATCCTGTGGTGTTGAAAACATCATGCATCGACAGAAATCAGGGGTAAAAATTCTACAGTTGTGCGGTTGGAAAGGTTTGTTTTTGTTTAAATAAAAATTTATTTGTGTTCATCTCATACTTAAATTTACTATTTTATCCTCGTTATTTTATAATAATGGTGGATGCTCTTATTTAAAGTGGATTTCCTCCGATTTCGAGGTGTCAAAATTTCAAGGAATTGCAAAGTTTGAAATGTTTGAAAGGCTTAGAGATTTAGAAGAAAATAGGGATCTTCTAATGACATTATATAGAGAATCAGAACACAAGATTGATTACTTAAAGGGATTGTTGAAAGATGTCAAAATTGAGAAGGATCAACTTAAGCATAAGTTGGCTATGGCTGAAGAAAAATAAAAGGGCATGAAATTTATGGTCTATGGTTTACTAGTAATTTTAGCTTTCTGAAAAGGTGTAATGGGGGTGTAGTGGGATTGAATGTATTCTAAATGTTTTATTAATCGACTACTTGTTAGTTATATTATAAATGGTTTACCTTATTCATTCATCGACTACACATCGCTCTACTGTATATGCTTTACCTTTTAATCAGAGTCTATAATAAACGATGACAATTCATGTAAAAGAAATGATACGTTGATTATATAAAATAAAAACTGTTTATCATAAACTATAAAGGAAGTTTAGAAAACAAAATTTTTCAGTTCTACGTATCCCGAGCTGAAAGTTAGAAGTTAACATTATCTAGTCAAATAAAAATAATCATCAGCCACAAATAAAAATTTAATAATTGTCTAAAGATTGAACATTTTCGGTTTCCACCATCATCTTGTCGATTTCCTGACTAAATTCATCAAGAAATTCGTCCTTATTTTGAAATTCATTCTCGTTATCCTTCTCCGTGATACCTTTTTTTTTCTAGCGCATCACTTTTTCCTTCTTCTTTATGTTGTTCTTTCTCTACTTCTTGTGCATTTTTCTGTTCTGTTTTCTCTCCATCTCCTTCATTTTTTTATTCTTCACAACCATTTTTTTTATTTTTATCATCTTCATTTTGTCCGCCTTCGTCATGATACTCCTTCTCCACACCAGCTGATCCATCAGCTTTGTTTTCTTCTTCACAAACAACTTCTGCATTTTTTTCTTCTTCTTTCTCTTCATCACCATCATCTAGATTTTCCTTCTCTACAACAGTTGCAACCTCAGGGATCATCAGATCATCAGCATTGATGAAGGCATGTTCCAAAGCTGCTACCTCAAGGAGGGCTTCTTTGATGCCGCTATCATCGCGGCCAGCCCTCTCCTCTGTATGTCGACTTTGCACCTGCACATCTGCATTTTCAAGTATTTACCGTTTATAATAAACTAAGATATCGGTTGATAAATAATGGTATAGATTCTATTATTATAAGTAATAGGGATTCTATAAAATATGCATCTTCTATAATATATAGAGCAAATATTACCTTCAGCTTCATCTCTCTTGTTTTGCTTCTCCTTTTCTTGTCTCCTCAGTGTCTCTTCTTTTATAAAATCAGCGATATCCTTGATCGAATCCTCCAGCCTAAACACGCGCTCTTCCAGATTTTCAATCATCGGTATCTTTCCCGATGTTGTCGGCTTACTTGTCCCCACACTTCGAGTGACATTCTTTGAAACAACATTTCCACCCAAATCCCGGTCATCATCCCCATCCTCACCATCCTCCGATGACGTGATGATAGTCACACCTTCCAGACAGGCCTTCAAGCCATCGATGAATGCGCTATTCGGTTCATCTGTAAATGCTTTGAACTTTTTCATGTAGTGTTGCTTCATTTCACGGACTGTGGGGATAAGGTACGGGTGCACTCTCTACAGATAAATAGGCAAATGTGACTGATTAGTAGCACAATATAGATAAAATTATTCATCGGAAGAAATATTTCATATCTTTGTTCTCCATTCGTTCAAATATGGATCACTTTCGATTAGTTTATCACCTTTTGAGGTGTGCCATCTGAGCAATCGGGGAATGGGCAGCGGGTCTTCAGTTGATTTACCATTTCCCCTACCGAGCACGGGAAAGGCTTCGTATATCCAAATCTGTGATCAAAAGAAAAAACAAAAACATAAAACTGAGAGTAAGTATATTATAGACACC
Organism: Capsicum baccatum var. pendulum; assembly: GCA_030864225.1. Taxonomy (NCBI): domain Eukaryota; kingdom Viridiplantae; phylum Streptophyta; class Magnoliopsida; order Solanales; family Solanaceae; genus Capsicum; species Capsicum baccatum. The sequence continues at coordinate 12,491,229 of CM061561.1, forward strand.
ATTGATGAATTACATTATATAATAAACTAATTCAATGTTTTATAATCAAATACAATAAATGCCCAGGGAAATCTGTAGAGCGCGTACGATGAAACTCCTTTTGTCTCAAATGTCCTCTTCTACCTACTAAAGTCTATCTGCTTCTTTAGATAGTCTAGAGTCAAGGAAATTGACTCCTTACCCCAAGGGTATTTCTCAAAGAAGCCAAAGTTATCAACAATCTTAATGGTGTCTATGTCCACGGTTTTTGACAAGTCCCGTGCAAGCAATATGCAGTGCACGAACCAAACCAAGTAGTATTGGAACTTTTCCTCCTTGTCCAGCCTCCCACCTCTAATAAGCTTCAACAATATCTTTGCATTTACACTCCTCTTTTTCACAATCTTTTTGAAAAAAGTTTCACCCTTCTCTATCGCTTTGACATATCTTGAATCACGGGGATAACACCCACAATTTAAATCAGTGATTAGCATAAACTCCTTCAGACCAAAACATCCAGGCCTGTCTTTGATGTTGAACCACATTTTATGTTGTCTGGTTCGACTCAGCGCAGAAGTGTATAGTGAACAAGCTGTCCGTTGAACTTTATAAGTTCTGGAAGGTCCCATAAACCACCAAAACATGAATTCTTAAACCTAGACTTCAGACATTGATCAACCACGACTTTTTTGAATTCATTAAACATCTTCAAACGGGACCTAACGGATATCTTAGCCGGAAATGATCCGACATCATCCAGGACTATGGCGAGGTCATACCTCTCAGCCGAAACAAACCTTGCACAGTGGGGCAAGTTCAGTGCTTCCTCATCTATCCTAGCCTCGAGAGGACCTATTTCCTCTGGCTCATCTCAAACCGAAGCTTCAACTGCTTCCTCGCTACAATTTCTATTCTCCAATTGATCGACTGCTAATTTTTTTCTTCTCTCAGACCTATCACCTTCTACATCCTTGCGTTTGTTACCTCTAGTCATGTGTTATGATCTACAGACAAAAACTACCCTTTTTCAGCTATAACAGCAACTACAATACCTAATCGACCTAACAGTCTTTTAAAAATGGCAGTAGTTGCAGCACCAAAATTCTAATTTGCAGAACAAGTTTCGTCGAAAAAAACCCCATCACCCACAAGAACATACATCTAAATCACCATTATATTAAACAAAAATAGGAAGGAACCCAGATTTTACGCACTCAAATCGAGAATAATTCGTAAAGAAAAAATTTAATGCAATCATTGAGAAAACTTAAAATCCTATGAGAACAATGCACAAACAAATCAAATACCAACTTAAAAACACAAATTATAAGTAAAATCAATCCGTATTTTTTCAAAAAAAAATTAATTGACTGCAGATACAATACCTAATGGACCTAGCAGTCTATTAACATGGCAGCAGTTGCAGCACCAACGCAATGCAGCAGTTGCAAAAAAAATTCAATTTAAAGCATATTTTTATCACGCAAATCGATAAAAAGTGGCAAACAAATCTCAATGCAATCGTCGAGGAAAGTTAAAATTCAACACAAAAAATGCACAAACAAACCGAATACCAACTTAAAAACACAAATTATAAGTAAAATCAAGCCTCATTTAAAAAAAAAAATCAACTTTTCGAGTCTAATTATAAAATACGCAGTGAAGAAATTCCAACATGAACATGCTTCTACAACACCCTTACATTGGTGAAACGTTTTATCAAAAATTACATATCTTGCCACATTCTGATGAAATTAGTGAAGAAATTTCAACATGCAATCGCAAAGGATGATCGATACACACCAATTATCCGTTAAAAAATAAGTAAATACCAACTAAAAACGACCACTTTCACTGAAATCAAACCCCATTTTAAAAAAAAAATAATTTATTTGAATTCCAACGACTTCACCCGCCACAAATGAGTACGGAAAAAATGAAAAAAAAATCCATCAATATGGAGCACAAATTATCCGGAACAATAATATAGCCTACCTGAAGTTGAAGATCGAAGTTGGAGCTGATTTACACGAACTCAAAATTGAAAATGGTGGAAAGGGAGAAGAAGTGGTTTTGGTAAAGAGAGAGAAGATGAGAGAATTTTTTTTTTGTATTTAATGGAAGAGTAGGGTTAAATATGTATTTAATAAATACATAAGGGGTTCCAAAAGATTTTAAAAATACATAAGGGGTGCAAAAATATTTTTTTCTTTTATACTTAAGCCCATGACTGACCAAACCCTAAAAAATTAGGATTTGGCAAAATGAGTGTCCATTTGTTAAAATAAGTTTTCAAAGTTGACCAACAACTAAATCTTCTCCACAAAGAATGTGGAATGACACCTATTTTTTGCCGTGTCAATTTAATTTTTAGAAAAAAGATATAAGAGAGGCGGTGCTCATTCACCTAATTGCCAAGAAGATCACCACATGGATCTACCAACGTAGATCATGCGAGTCCTCATCGAACATTATGGTTGTTTAAACCTATCATATAAGGCAATGTTAATATCTAAAATTGCGGTGGTGGTAACCGTTTTAATGTAGAACTATAAACTATCGTTTATACTGATTACGGTTATAGTGACTTCTGCAAAACCGCCACAATATCTTTGTGGTAAACATAATTGTGATGCTTTTTGAAACCACCAGTAATGTATGGAGTGGCCGTGAAAACCGCCCCCAATATCATTAGAGAAAATGCCGTTATTTCTCGGATGTTTTAGCTATGTACCAAAACATTAAATCTAATTGTACACATAGCGAAGGACAGAAGTTTGCAAAAGCTGCAGGTCTATTCAAAGCATTTTAAAGGACGGACAAACACATTGTACACATAGTAGATCTAATTCTTGTTGACTATAATCATGTCTCATTACTATATGTACTTTCATCACAATGTTAGAATGGAACAAGATTCGATCATTAATTTACAAAAGAAAATATTGTCAAAATAGGAAAAATTAACAGCATGATGCGATATAATAATAATAAGAGTTATTACTAGGTTGCAACTTTGTTACCTAAATCTCGTATTTTCGTTAAAATTTAATTTTTGTATATAGTTAGTGAAGTTAATACAAATACAAAGGTTTGGCCTAAAGATACTACAAGATTCATACATTCCTATCTAAGGTCAAAAAGATTTTGAAAATTTTAGTAAATACTATATATGAGTAATATCATCTTTAAAAATGGACTAATCATGAATGAAATATAACCAAAAAGAATTACCAAAGACAATATCATGAAAAGTAATTCATCAAGAAAATATGATGAGCACACCAAACATGTGAACAACTAGAGCCATAAATTTTCCTACCTTTTTTTCTTTTTAGTTTCTAGCATTTTCATTAGAAGATAGAAACTAAAATAATTTAGCTTTCTTACTTGAACTATTCCGGAAAAAACAAGGTTTTTGTGTAAATTTTTTCTGAGGAAGTCAAATAGAGATATGCTTGAATCCTTTTGATTGAAAGCTTTGTTTTCGCAACCTATTGGCTAGGTACAACAGTTCTACAGAATCTTTTGAGCCAACTTCAGCAGACAATGATCAGTCGCAACCTGAAGTGATCATAAGAACCTGTTGTTTGGCCATCAATAGAACCTGTTGCAAGTAGGTTTCCCTCACCATTCCACTCAAGTGTAGTACTGATATCCTTGCTTTTCTCGTTTGCCCGTCCTTTAAAATGCTTTAATGCCATGACATTTACAGGCCCATTTTGCATATGGGAATTACATGGACCATATCCGATGGTCCAAATCCTAGCAGTAGAATCTACAGACCCAGATGCATGCAATAAGTGAATCGTCTGGACTCCAGGGACATGCAAAAATCAGTAAATCAGAACTCTGTATTTCACATTTCAAGGAGGTTGAGCTTGAGCAATCTCCATGGGCTCTGGATCTCCAGCCTTTCCATTCTCCTCGTGTCTAACAACCTCTTTAATTATCTCCCTTGGGTTTCGCGTCCATGAGATCCTCACGTGGTTTTTCTTTTTCCTTATTTCTCTCTCTCTCCCCCCTTATCCTTCTCAATCCTTTCTCTTTCTCTTTCTCACTCTCGCTCTTTTTTCCTTTTTCTGTTTTTCCTTCTCTTTTTCTCTAGCAGGTTCCCGTTCAAGCTCTATCTCATGGTCATTTCTATACTTATATATACTTTACCTTATGTTTTTCTTTCCGAAGCTTTTCATTTTTTTCTTTTATTATTTTATGTAGCTCATAAACATCCTTCTTAATAAGATCAATGGGTTGTAAAAACTGGAAGTCCTCGTCCATAGCTGTGTCATCATTGCTCGCAGTTTCTTCCAATTCAAGATATTGAATTCCCTTTTGTACAAAGGTAATCAGACCACTAGGAGGAACTAAATTTCCATCTACTGTGCTCTTATTGATCCCTGCCTCATATCCTAAAGCAAATGGTGAATGTGTGTGAACCCTGATTCCTGAAGGTATCATTGATCTCCGAGGCGGTAATAGAGATCATCTTCGCCGGAGAAAAAAAGAACAGCATGTTGTGCTGATGCTTTCTCTGTCGCTCCCCAAAGAGGAGATACGTGTACTGTATGTATGAAGGACCCGTTGCAAATTAGATGAGTTTTTTCGTAGCAAATGTCATCGAGTTTTTTGATTACCACTTTTATCTTTTGATAACATTGACCTGAACAGAATGTCTAACCTTCAATAAGTCTCTTCTTGATGTTCTGACATCATATGAGATGGAAATGGAAACCTCATCAGAATCATTAAGAGCAGAAACATCCTGGCATTCTTGTATTGTTCGAAAAAACATCAAGAGCACATGGGTTTCCTTTTTCTTCATCTTTGGACTGTTGATTTTTCCTTAAGACACTAGTGTCACTACAAGAAATCTGATTTCTATTGGCGACAATTAGTGGCGACTCAAATTGTTGCTGCAAAAACATATCATTTAGTGGCGACATTTATTATCGCTGCAATACATCATATTTTAGCTTCGGATAATTTTTGTTGCCTGTAATAGTTGTCACTATAATAAAAATTTCTATTCCCGCTAATAATAAAATTTTCTCTCCAATTTTTATAGCGACGACTAATAAAATGTCCTATCTGAATTAATGTTGTGGCGACAACGTCGCCACTAAAGGTAATTTATTTTATTTTTTAAAAAAAATTAAGAATAGGAAACTTCTAGTATGCATATACTTTACAGTTAATTAAAAAAGAAAGAAAATTTCTTTTCTCTTTTAGCATCTCTCTCTCTTCTGAAGCTCAAGCTAACCTTCATCTGTTCAACCATTTCATCATTTTTCTCAAGCAAGATCTCAAACCCATTGAAAAAACAAAATTTTCTACATGGGTTAGCTGAAATTTTTTAGGTTTGTTGGTTAAAACTTTGCTCAAATCTCAAATTTCTTAAATGGGTTAGGTTAATTTGTTAGATGAAATGCCTAAAAATTTTCCTCTTTACTGTAATAGTGTTTTCTAAAGTTATTTCTCTAATTGATTTCTTTGTGTATATGCATTTTTGTTTTTCACATGCAATTCTATTAACTCAATTTTTTGCAGGAACTGGATATCTCTTTCCTAGAAATTTTTATTTTTTCCCAAATAAGGTTATCAAAGTTTTTGCTCAAAGGTATGTGGTCAAAACCCTTTTGGGTATATAAGTAAGTTTTTAGATTGCATGTGCAATTTCTTTAATCTATTTGAAAATCTGTAGGAACAGAATTTTGTACGGTCGAAGGACGAAGAAATCGAGTTCAAAATTCTTGATTTAGAGCCGAAGGTACAATCGTATTTCTTCCGTAGTTTGTTGTTTAATTTTTTCTATTTCCTTTTTTCTATCTATTTCTTCATTTTCTTTTTCTATTCTTACCATTGTTGTTAGTTTATCTTCTAATTTTAATTCTTCTTTTTCTAACATTAAATATAAATGTTCTCCTATTTTCTTGTATCTTCTTCCTAGATTCGAAAATACTATTTTTATTTTTGATCCTTCGTGATTTTCGTATATTTTTTCATCTATTATAAATTCTTCTTTATTCATTTTATTGTGAATAGTTCATGTTGATATATATATTCTAAACTATCTATTTGAGATTCTAATTTTGATATTTCATCTTTTTGTATATTTATTGAATTTTTACTAACTCCGGCAAATATATTATAATGTAATATTTCTTTTCTTATTTTTAATTCTTTACGTTTTTCAGAGATAAATTGTTTTAATTCTTTGTATTTTTGCTCTTTATTCATTTCAATACCAATAGTAGTTAAAGGATTTAATAATGAAGGAAGCTTAATTACTTATAAAGCTAGGAATGTAAAAGCACAAATATGGGATAAGATATTGACAATAGAAGAAATTTATAATTATGAACTAACGTCAAAAGATATACTTTTAGGAATGTCATTTTTAGATAAATTATACCCACATACAATAACTAGAAACGATTGGTGGTTCACAACATCATGTAAACAAAAAGTAAGAGCAAAAAGAGTTAATAATAAAATAAGAAAGAAAACTGATTGGATAAAAGGAAGTGAAAAAATTACACAAAAATTAGAAAATATAAAAAACGCTGAAGATACAATAGAATTAGTAGTATTTTCGATAAATAAAACAGAAATAACTATATTTTCAATAAATAAGATAGAAATAGTTAAGAAAAAACTAGAACAATTATATAGTGAAGATCCGTTAAAAAGATGGGAAAAACATATAATAATGCATGTGACGATGGGGTCCAAAGAGCACCCGGCTTGCATTATTGAAGTCTTCTTTCTTATCCCTTATCTAGAAGTGTCGGCCCACTATATGATGGCCACGTAGTGTTGCTTTAGACCACTCCTTTATGAAATATTTGCCTATAAAAGGCATGTATTTTTAGGGTGAAAAGATCAGAGTGCAATTACCCAACTCCAGAACCCATGTATAAACCCCTCCTTCCAAAACACCCGTAAAAGGAAATTTAATATACCAAAAATTTAAATTTATAATAAGTGCAAATTATTCAGTAGCAGTAACAGATAGGAATATAGATAAATTATTAGTATTATATTGGAAGATATCAGGAATAGAATTAACCCCAGGAAGTAAAATATTTACAGCAAGATGTAAAAATTTATATGTATTAACAACAAAACATAAAATAACAGGGAAAAATAAGATTAACAAGATACAAATAGATAGCCCATAGATTATAATGATTATAGCTATAGAGACATAGATATAGAAGAAAATTTAGAAATAGTAAATGATAGAATAAGTACAACAAAAAGAATAGCTAATGAAAAACCAGAATCATCAACCTCATAATAAAGAATGAGTTATGAAACAAATCCAATAATTAACCTAAATCTATATTACATAACAGGAAAAATAAATGAAAAAGAATATTTAATCCTATTAAACACAGGACAAGAAGAAAATTATATAGCAAAATGTCTAGTAAAAAATGAAGAAATAAAAACTGATAATGATACATGCCCAGATCTGCCGAGAAGTTTAATAAATAGTAAAGATATAGTAGAAAAAGAAATAATAATAGGAGGAATTAGAAAAATAAAAATAGAATTTGAGGTAAAAGAAGAAATGCAAAAAGCAGATATAATATTAGGAATAAAATGGTTAGAACAAGTAAAACCATATAATATAGAACATACACAATTAGCCATAACATATAATAGGGAAATGTTATTCTTAAAAAGAGCCTTAACATAAAATGAAAATATATGTATTAATGAAGATAGTAGTGGAAGGATATTACAGTAGATATTATACGCCTATGATAGATACAGGAGCAGAAGCTAATTTATGTAGATATAATTGCTTACCAGAAAGTAAATGGGATAAATTAAAGATACCAATAGTAGTTAAAGGATTTAATAATGAAGGAAGCTTAATTACTTATAAATCTAGGAATGTAAAAGCACAAATATGGGATAAGATATTGACAATAGAAGAAATTTATAATTATGAACTAACGTTAAAAGATATACTTTTAGGAATGCCATTTTTGGATAAACTATACCCACATATAATAACTAGAAACGATTGGTGGTTCACAACACCATGTAAACAGAAAGTAAGAGCAAAAAGAGTTAATAATAAAATAAGAAAGAAAACTGATTGGATAAAAGGAAGTGAAAAAATTACACAAAAATTAGAAAATATAAAAAACGCTGAAGATACAATAGAATTAGTAGTATTTTCGATAAATAAAATAGAAATAACTATATTTTCAATAAATAAGATAGAAATAGTTAAGAAAAAATTAGAACAATTATATAGTGAAGATCCGTTAAAAGGATGGGAAAAACATAAAACTACCATACAAATTGAATTAATAGACAAAAATAGTATAATAACCCAAAAACCATTAACATATAATTTTGACGATTTAAAAGAATTTAAAATGCATATAGATGAATTATTAGAAAAATAATATATACAAAAAAGTAATAGTAAACATAATAGTCCAGCATTTATAGTAAATAAACATAGTGAACAAAAAAGAGGAAAAAGTAGAATGGTTATTGATTATAGAAATTTAAATGCAAAAACTATAACATACAATTATCTGATACCAAATAAGATACTAAAAATAAGACAAATCCAAGGGTATAATTATTTTAGCAAATTTGATTGTAAATCAGCATTTTACCATCTAAAGTTAGAAGAAGAATCTAAAGAATTAACCGAATTTACGGTACCACAAGGATTTTACGAATGGAATGTATTACCATTTGGATATAAAAATGCACCAGGTAGATAGCAACATTTTATGGATAATTATTTTAAAAAATTACCTAATTGCATAGTATACATAGACGATATATTATTATATACAAAAACTAAAGAAGAACATATAAAATTATTAGAACAGTTTACGGATATAATAGAAAAATCAGGAATAAGTCTAAGTGAAAAGAAAGCCGAAATTATGAAAAATCAGATAGAATTTTTAGAAATACAAATAGATAAAAGTGGAGTAAAAATGCAACAACATATAGTACAAAAAATAATAAATTCGAAAGAAGAATTAGATACAAAAAAAAATTACAATCATTTTTAGGATTAGTAAACCAAGTAAGAGAATATATTCCAAAATTAGCAGAAAACTTAAAACCACTGCAGAAAAAAATAAAAAAGGATATAGAATATAATTATAATGAAGAAGATAAAAAACAAGTTCAAAAAATAAAATTACTTTGCAAAGAATTACCAAAATTACAATTTCCGGATGAAAATAAAAAATTCAAATACATAGTAGAAGCAGATGCCAGTGAATATAGTTACGGAGGAGTACTTAAATATAGATATGAAGCAAAAAAAATAGAACATCATTGTAGATACTACTCAGGTACGTTTAACGAGACAGAAATAAAAGGGGAAATAAATAGGAAAGAATTATGTTCATTATATAAATGTTTATTAGCATTTGAGCCATATATTGTATATAACGAAGTGATAATCTACGGATTAAACAGTTAAACGAAGTGATAATCTAGGATATAGAAGTAATGAATCTTTCTTTAAACTTGAAGAAGATACAATATCTATACCAAGTTCTACCATTAGTTACAAAGAATTAGCTGAGTTAGAACCAGCTAGCTCCTCAAGTGCTAGCCCTTTCCAACAAACAAATCCTAATCCGCAGCCAATAGATTACCATGCTAGTAGTGACCGAAGAACATGATATTTAAGAATAATCTAGTATATAGTAATCTGAGATGACTATATTTTATTATGTATATGGTTGAAGGGAATATTTTGAAAAAAGCAATTTTATGATAATGAATGATAATATATCTGATGTCATGGTAGATAAATTTAAGATACTTATTTTGTATGTACTTAGAGATATAGATGTTGCAGATATAAGAAAAATTATATTAGAAAAAGCATATGGAAAAAATTATACGGATAGAATAAATTATATACCACACATACCTAACTACTGACATACGTTGGCTAAATGATCTATGCTGCCACATGTATAACATTCTAGTTTATTTTTATAATTTCTATCATTTCTGTATTTTCTAACATGTCTATCTCTATTAAGCCATGGTTTTTTAGCTTTAGATTTTCTTAGGAAATATTGTTTTTTGCTATACGGTTTTTGATTATTTCATTTCTTATACCTCCTATGTTGTTTTTGATCTTAATTCTAGGTTGTATATATAACTGATTTACAAAAATTCATTTCATTCTTTTTTAATTGTTTCTGTATTTGTATGTTTGTACATTTTTCAGTTAAGATATCCATTATGTGTTGAGTTTTATGTCCTATTGTCCATTTAAAATTTGGGTTTGCTGCAACCCCATCTCTTTTATACCATCTTTCTTCGATTTCTCTTCCTAAGGCTCCGGGTAGTTTATTAAATAATTTTTTACCTAGTTCTTCATTAAATGTATTTCCACTAACAGTACAATAGTAAAAATAATCTTGTAAGAACTTTTTTTTGTATACCCAGTGTGATATACTAAGTTGTTCTAACTTGATTAAAGCTTCCTTTTGTAAAGCTATTAATCCACTATTTGGATCTTTTCCGGTTAATAACATGTGCATTTTATTTGTAAAATTATAAGGGTTTGGTCCCATACTTAGTAAAATCTGGAAATCATATGGACGGTTTGTCTTAAAGCTTTCCCATGTAGCTTTAGCAGATTCTCCTAGGAAGGTTTCTAAATATTTGTACATTGTTTCAGTATCAGTCTTAGTATAATGTCTTAAGTAGTCAGCGGCTACTATACCTTTCCATAAATCTATTACTGTATCCCACATTTGGGGATCATGTGCTGCGATATTTAAAATTTTTCCTTTGCTACCTCCCTCTTGGAGTTTAATTGGTTCTTCTATAGGCATTCTTTTTCCTGCTGGTTTTATATAATCTCCTTTAATTTCTGTATCTGGGTTTACCCTAATTGCAGGTCTTCTAGGTACATTGCTAGTACTGTAATCTATTGGCTGCGGATTAGGATTTGTTTGTTGGAAAGGGCTAGCACTTGAGGAGCTAGCTGGTTCTAACTCAGCTAATTCTTTGTAACTAATGGTAGAAATTGGTATAGATATTGTATCTTCTTCAAGTTGAAAGAAAGATTCATTACTTCTATATCCTAGATTATCACTTCGTTTTAGGCAACTTTTGAAGTGTTCTATACATTCATTTATCTTCATGTCGTCTTTTTGGCATCCTTTACATTTAAACGTTATGTGTTTATATTCTTCTGCTAAGTTTTCTGCTTTTTCTATGGCTAAGTCTACTTCGTATCCTTCTTGTAAAACTTCTATATTCATAAATTCGTTTTCTGTTTCTATGTTACTTTCTGTTTCATCGTCATCTAAATTTCTATTCGTTGTGTAGTTATAATCTGTAAATCTAACTGAGGTCTCTCCTTTACTTGTAGTATATAGTAAGTGAGAGTCTGGTGTGAAAGTTTTAGGTTTAGTAAATTTGTTTAGATTCCATTCTAAACCTGCGTATATTTCTGGGTCTATTTTTATTGGTTTTATAAGACTTATTCGTTTGTTTCCCATTATCTCAACTACATCATTTACTTTTAATTTAAATTTTGTGTTACTACTTAAGGTTAACTTACCTATAAAACCTATGCACATTAGTAAATTATTTCCACTATTCATTTCCTCGTATCCTTTAGTTTGGATTCCTATCTTAATATTCCTTCCGAATTCTTTTAGATTCATTAGGAAATCTGGACTAATATAGAAAATGCCGCCATTATTAGTCATATCTACTTCGGTTAATCCTATTATAGATTTTTTAATGTCTGACCATCTATCATCGTATATTGTTATTAATACTTTAGCTCCTAAGTTTTTTCTCGTTAATCCTTTTATTCCTATAACAATTAATCCCAAATGCATTAAAATCATTTTACTATTCTTTATATGTTTTAATGAATTAATATTTACTAAGTCTAGTATTTTAAAATCTTCTCCTAAGGCTGATATTTGTTCTTCCCTATAATGTCTAAATAACTGATTGTCTGAAGAGAAATATAAATTTTTACACCAATGGTATAGAAATTTATGTGAAAAATATAGAGAAGAATTAAAAATGGAAAAAACATTAATAAGAAATTTAGCATGTTGCAAAAATAAAATAGCACCCCAATTTGGATGCGAAGAAAGATATTATAAGAAAAGAAAAAGACATAAGAAATATAAGAAATATAAAAAATCAAAATATAAATATAAGAAACCAAGAAAAAGATATTATGTAAAAATTATTTTGGTATCAGAGCGAGAAGGTTTTGGGAACGGAACATTACCGAATAACTCGCGAAAAAAGATTATAGAGTTTGTATGAAAAGACATAGATCATTTCAAGATATAAGGTGTAGCTATTTTTATCTATATAGAGAATATAAAAAAATCAGAGGTATGAAAATTAAGAAAACCAATTTAGAAGAAAGTTTAGAAAGATTAGTAACAGCCTGTAGACAAAATAAATCAATTAACAGATCTAGGAGAGCATTCGAACTAGTAAGTGCTATACACTGGGAAATACAAGGTTGCGAAAGTGACTTAGAACATAGTGCTAAAGTAGTAAAGTGGATAAAAGAACGAATTAAGAAAAAAGCTTATCAACTAGGATAGTAGATGCCAATAAGATATATCCATTATATTAGAGAGGTACAGCGCCAATATTATAGGGAAGTTACTTATAAACGTGAGATTATAAAAATACGGAACCAATTTATAGAAAGATTAGAAAAATTAGATAAAGAAATAAAAAAGTTAGAGACAGATATTATAAAGTTTAGAAAAACAGAAAATTACGAAATAGTTGCTATAGGTATAAATCATTATAAAAACATTTTAATTAGCGAACGATCTAGATTAATAGAGACTATACAAGAACTAGACTTAGATATAACTTGGTCAAATAATAGATTAAGATATCAAACTAAACTAAGCAAAAAATATCTTAACTTAAATCACTTAGGATAACAACATAGCTTCATTAAAACGTCTAGACTATTTAGATCTTAGATTTCAACCAGAAAAGAAATCTAGAGTATTAAAAGATAACTCTATTATAAGGTGTAATTTCAACCAAGGAGAGCATATTTTACACTCAGAAGATAAACAATATAACACAATAATAGACTTTTTGATTAATTCTAGCAAAAAAACACAAGAAAAAGATAACAGTATAATAAAAACTTTAGAACAGATAGAAGTTACTCAAAACAGACATAAAAAGACCTTAGAAAAAATAGAACAGAATTTAGACTATTTAAAATCACAAGAACTAGAAATAGATAGAAAAATTCAATATCTAAATCATAAATTTAATTTAGAACAAATACCTACAAAAATAGAAATAGAAAAACTAATAAAAACATTAATAGAAAAACCTAAAGAACTAGAAGCAAAAACAACACAATTAATATCTAGGCTTGTCGAACAAGTAGAAAATATATAACTAGGGAAATTAAAGACTTACAAGAAATAACAAAAAGATTAGAAGAAATATCGCTTTCATGAGTGAGGAAGATACAAACTATATAAAAGCACTAGAAAAATCAAGAATTCATCAAAGCGAACCAGAAGGATTATCTAGTTATATACCCTCAAGTCAAACAGACAAAGTTTTACTAAAACAAAATAATACCATAATAGAACTACTTATAGATTTGCATAAAAAGATAGATAGTTTAATTCCAAATAAAGAAATAGTTACAACACCAAAAGAACCAGAACTACCTGAACTACATAAAAAGATAGATATCTTAATAAAAGATAAAGAAACCAAAGAAAAACAAAAACCTATTTCAGAAATAGAAGAACTGGTAAATCAATTAAAGAAAATTGAAATAACCCCTCAAAACGAACACAAGAAAATAATAAGAAAACCACAAAGATGGACCTTTTATCAAATAGACGGAGAACCATCGAAAATAACAACGAAAGACAAAGAATCAGTTTCTCAGAAAACAGGATAGGAAATAATAATATATTATCTAGAATATGCAGAAGACAATCTAATATAGAACAGAACCAAGAACTTAACGAAATAATAGATGTAGATAAAGATTTACAAATCTTTCAACAACATCAGTTAAAACAACGAGAGAGAGGGAGTACTGAGTAGGATTTACAAGTCTGATGAATTTCCACTCGCAAATTCTCCTTTTTCTTTAATATCCTTTCTTAAAATTGAAAAATCTTTTTAAATTGAAACATCCCTCTATTTTGGTATCAGAGCGATAAGGTTTTGGGAACGGAACATTACCGAATAACTCGCGAAAAAAGATTATAGACATTGTATGAAAAGATAGTAATTTTAACTGATGTTGTTGAAAGATTTGTAAATCTTTATCTACATCTATAATTTCGTTAAGTTCTTGGTTCTGTTCTATATTAGATTGTCTTCTGCACATTCTAGATAATATATTATTATTTCCTATCCTGTTTTCTGAGAGGCATTACTAACCATTCAAAATGTCCTCCTGGACATATGAATGCTGTCCATTCTATGCTTTCGGGATGCATTTTTAGTTGCCAGTAGCCTGATTTACAATCGAATTTACTATAAACCTTTTTATTTTGGATTAATTCATTTTTATGTGGTAATTTGTATGCATCTGTTCTAGTATTGTCATTTAATCTTTTGTAGTTAATTACCATACGGGATTTTCCTCTTACCTGTTCGCTATGGTTTCTTACCATAAATGTTGCTGATCTATGTCTAGAGGTAGATCTTCTTATGACTCCTAATTTTAAAAGTTCTTTTATCGGTTCATCAAATTCATTAGTGTCCTCATTATTTGCTTCTATATGAGCTGTTTTTATAGTATATTCCAAGTTAATTATGTCTAGCTTACACATTAGTTCATTAGCATTCCAGTGAGCTAATGGTCGTTCTCCTATGATTTCCATTTCGTCTAATATAGATATTATATTTTCCAAATCTTTTGGACTGTTTATTACTCCTATTCTCTCTATTCCTTTTCTAAAATTGTAAAACTGGGTTTCTATACTTATTAAGGTATATTCTTTTTCTATATATTCAAGACACTCTTGTCCTTTTGCATTAAGTAAGGTATAACTTCTAACTTCGTCTAGATTTTCTTTTAACAGATTGCTGCATTGTGGCGTACTTTGGCAGTCTTTGCAGCATGGTTCTGGAAGTGATTCCATTCGTAGGTTAATTATTGGATTTGTTTCATAACTCATTCTTTTTGATGAGGTTGATGATTCTAGTTTTTCATTAGCTATTCTTTTTGTTGTACTTATTCTATCATTTACTATTTCTAAATTTTCTTCTATATCTATGTCTCTATAGCTATAATCATTATAATCTATTGTTTAAAATAGCTATGTTGGAATTAGTTAAATTAGTTAAGTTAGATTTAAATTTAGTTAAGTTAGATTTAGTTATTTATTAAATTAATTATGAGAAGACCATTTAAAAATAGAGAAGCTTTTAGAAAAATTAAAGAATCTTTAGTTAGTAATTATTCAGAATACATAAGTCTAAATAAAACAAAAGAAAATCAACAAAGATTAGCCTATTTAATTACATTAATATCTAGTATTGAAGCAAAATTAATAATCCATTTAAAATCTAGAAGAATGAGACATATACCATCTAATTATGATAAAATTAGATTCAGATATCCACCAAAATATTATAAACACAATTCAAATGAATAAAGAGCAAAAATTCAAAGAATTAAAACAATTTATCTCTGAAAAACGTAAAGAATTAAAAATAAGAAAAGAAAGATTACATTATAATATATTTGCCGGAGTTAGTAAAAATTCAATAAATATACAAAAAGATGAAATATCAAAATTAGAATCTCAAATAGATAGTTTAAAATATATATATCAACATGAACTATTCACAATAAAATGAATAAAGAAGAATTTCTAATAGATAAAAAAAATATACGAAAATCATGAAGGATCAAAAATAAAAATAGTATTTTCGAATCTAGGAAGAAGATACAAGAAAATAGGAGAACATTTATATTTAATGTTAGAAAAAGAAGAATTAAAATTAGAAGATAAACTAACAGCAATGGTAAGAATAGAAAAAGAAAATGAAGAAATAGATAGAAAAAAGGAAATAGAAAAAATTAAACAACAAACTACGGAAGAAATACGAAAAATAGAAGAAACTAAAAATAGTAGAATTGCTGAATTAGAAAAAGAACTACAAATGTTAAAAGATTTATACGAACAAAGACAAAAAGAAAAAGAAGAAAAAGATAAAGAACAAACATTAATAAACGAGATAAACCAATTTAAGGAAAAATTAGAAATAAATAATATAGAGGTTGAAGAGACAGATAATTATGATTCAGAAGATAGTGAAACATATACGGAAATATTAACAAATATAAAAGATTTAGAAATTAACGAAAAAAAAGAAAAAATTAATGAAGAAAACTTAGAAAACACCAATACAGAAATAAATACTCTTGATAAAAAAGAAGATGAAAATATGATACCTAAAACAACAGAAATAAGAAAACCTATATATTATAAAAATAAATTTAAAAGATATAATGAATATGACAAATGGACACCAAAACAAATAGTTAATAAAAATTATAACTTTTTAGATCTAGACTGTGTAATAGATACAGAAAAAACAATACAATTATGGATAGGTTATATGACAAAACAATTATTAGACAATAATATAAACATAACAGATGCACCAGAATATATAGAAAAAACACTAATAGGATCAGTAAAATTATGGTTTACAAATTTAACTGAAAATAGTAAAAAAGTACTAAGAACTAATAAACCTATGGAAGGAACATCATCAACAACAACTAAATTAACACCTATAGAATTATTAAAAAAATATGAAACAACTATAAAAGATGAATTTGGTAGTATGACAACATTAGAAGAGGAACAAGATGAAGAAAAAGGTACAAATAGGAATTTAATGATAAAATTAACAATATGTAATATGTGTTATATAGATGAATATACTTGCGCATTTAAAGAATATTATTATAAAGGCGCATATAGTATAGAAGAAAGTAAAGAACTAAGAAAATTATATTTTAATAAATTACCCGAACTATTTAGTTCAAAAATAATAAAAAGTTGGGAAGAAGCAAAAATAGTAGATACATTAGGAGCTAGAATAAAATTTTTACACCAATGGTATAGAAATTTATGTGAAAAATATAGAGAAGAATTAAAAATGGAAAAAACATTAATAAGAAATTTAGCATGTTGCAAAAATAAAATAGCACCCCAATTTGGATGCGAAGAAAGATATTATAAGAAAAGAAAAAGACATAAGAAATATAAGAAATATAAAAAATCAAAATATAAATATAAGAAACCAAGAAAAAGATATTATGTAAAAAATTACAAGAATAAAAGACCATATAGAAAGAAAAAATCTATAAAAGAATATACATGTTATAATTGTTTTAAAATTGATATTTTATAGTTATTTGTTTTATTCTTAGTAGTTCTTTTAAGAGATTTTATATATTTTTTATTTTCCATGTATTTGACTATATTTATTTTTATCTGTTTTTCTAGTAACTGTATATTTCGTATATCTTTAAAATTTCTGCTTGATCTTAACATTATAAATATTTATAAGAGTAGTTAGGTATGTGTGGTATATAATTTATTCTATCCATATAATTTTTTCCATATGCTTTTTCTAATATAATTTTTCTTATATCTGCAACATCTAAATTTTTACATCTTGCTGTAAATATTTTACTTCCTGGGGTTAATTCTATTCCAGATATCTTCCAATATAATACTAATGATTTATCTATATTCCTGTCTGTTACTGCTACTGAATAATTTGCACTTATTATAAATTTAAATTTTTGGTATATTAAATTTCCTTTTACGGCAGTTATTATGATTTTTTCTATAAGTTTTATAATTCTATCATCTGCTACATATAATTCTATTGGTGTATCTAATTCTTCGGTCACTACTAGCATGGTAATTCAGATACTTTTCCCTTAAACAACGCCTCGACTTTGGTTACTCCCCGCCATGGCTTCTTGCCTCATTGGTTTCACCTTTAGGATGACATAGTTCCTTGGGATTTTTCTCTGTTTCCACTTTGTTAATAAACTTCTTAACATACTATTTTTCGAATAATTCTACTATAAAGTAACTAATATGAATTTATTTTATCATATCATGATTGTCGGGAATTATGAATTTAGCTATTCATAATCATAAATAGATATACCTGTTCCGGTAGCTTTGATATTTCTGAGGTTTGTTGCTCCATAGATTTTTTCATTGCAGTGTATATATTTAATTAACTGGGCTAAATATTTTTGAACGGAATGGAGAGAGGTTTTTTGGCTAATGTTTGAAGGCTTGCCTTCTGCAATAAATAACTAAATCTAACTTAACTAATTTAACTAATGCCAACATAGCTATTTTAACAAACTCTAACACGTATATCACTTCCGTATCTTTTAAATTACTGTGCTCTGATACCATTTGTAGGGGGGTGCGGATAACTAAGCTGATAAATAGATTTATTAATAGATTTATTATAACTGATGAATCTATTCTTATTTGTGTTGTGGCATTTATCATTTCAATTTCGTAGTTTATTACTTATTCTAATTTTATCATAATTAGATGGTATATGTCTCATTCTTCTAGATTTTAAATGGATTATTAATTTTGCTTCAATACTAGATATTAATGTAATTAAATAGGCTAATCTTTGTGGATTTTCTTTTGTTTTATTTAGACTTATGTATTCTGAATAATTACTAACTAAAGATTCTTTAATTTTTCTAAAAGCTTCTCTATTTTTAAATGGTCTTCTCATAATTAATTTAATAAATAACTAAATCTAACTTAACTAAATTTAAATCTAACTTAACTAATTTAACTAATTCCAACATAGTTATTTTAACCAACTCTAACACGTATATCACTTCCGTATCTTTTAAATTACTGTGCTCTGATACCATTTGTAGGGGGTGCGGATAACTAAGCTGATAAATAGATTTATTAATAGATTTATTATAACTGATGAATCTATTCTTATTTGTGCTGTGGCATTTATCATTTCAATTTCGTAGTTTATTACTTCTTCTAATATCATTTTCTTAATATCTATTATTTCAATATCTTTAAGTATATATAAGATTAAAACTCTAAGGTAGTCTAAATGTGCTATTTTTTAAAATTGATATTTTATAGTTATTTGTTTTATTCTTAGTAGTTCTTTTAAGAGATTTTATATATTTTTTATTTTCCATGTATTTGACTATATTTATTTTTATCTGTTTTTCTAGTAACTGTATATTTCGTATATCTTTAAAATTTCTGCTTGATCTTAACATAATAAATATTTATAAGAGTAGTTAGGTATGTGTGGTATATAACTTATTCTATCCGTATAATTTTCTCCAAATGCTTCTTCTAATATAATTTTTTTTATATCTACAACATTTATATCTCTAAGTGCATACAAAATAAGTATCTTAAATTTATCTACCATCACATCAGATATATTATCATTCATTATCATAAAATTGCTTTTTTCAAAATATTCCCTTCAACCATATACATAATAAAATATAGTCATCTCAGATTACTATATACTAGATTATTCTTAAATAACATGTTCTTCGGGCACTACTAGCATGGTAATTCGGATAGATATGAAGCAGAAAAAATAGAACATCATTGTAGATACTACTCAGGTACGTTTAACGAGACAGAAATAAAATGGGAAATAAATAGGAAAGAATTATGTTCATTATATAAATGTTTATTAGCATTTGAGCCATATATTGTATATAACAAATTTATTGTGCGAACAGATAATACACAGGTACGCTGGTGGCTAACAAAGAAAATACAAAATTCAGTTACAACAAAAGAGATTCGGAGACTAGTTTTTAATATATTAAATTTTATATTTATAATAGAAGTAATCAGTACTAACAAAAATGTTAATGCAGATTACATATCAAGACAAAGCTACACAAACTGAAATGATAGAAGAAAATATACATGAAAAGATACTCAATGCCCTGACTACGCTTTCATTGAAAGTGGACAGTATGGGTACTGAGATAGTAAAGATGGGTACTGAGATAGAAACGCTAAAGCTAAAAACTAGTGAAGATAAACTGAAGTCTATAGCTATGAATCAGCTAACTCAGCAATGCGCAGAGCTATGTCGATCGGAAGACAATAAAATTCCAGAGCTAGAAGGAGATGTTGGGATACTCCATAAAACCCATAACGTTTATCAATCTACTTCTGCAGGTACAAGCAAAGGAGTTAGAAAAAATATGAACCTAAACAAACTATTTGACAAACCATATACACCAAATACATCAAAAGACCCCATATTTATACCCCCACAAGTTACCACATATCGAGATAGCCTAAATCAAGACAAAAAGACATACAACTACACAGCCCGCACATATATAGAAAATATCTACAACGTACAAACTTTCTTAAATAGCAACCCAAAAGCTACAAATATCCAAGAACCAGATACAAACTATATAACCCAGAAATTGACCGGATACAATAAGCTAATTGCCTTACCTAAAACCAAACCCAGCTTAGTTAAAACTTGCTACGAATATGGATTACTTAGTACCGTATATACCACGGACGGAACTGAGATATCCACCATACCAGAGATATATGAAGCATTTACCACATTTAAAAGAATAACCAAAGGTACTCTATTTTTTGTAAAAATATACACGGCACCAGCAGAGATATTGTTTGATGAAGTTAAAAAACCTATACAAGCAGTAAAGATAGGAATCACAAGAGATATGATTATACCACAAGATATTGGTTCACAGCCAGAGACACCCAGAATCGAGATGCCAAAATTTTATGCGAACAAAAGAGTTATCGGACTATCTACGATTTTACAAGAGCTAGCAAATACAAAAAATAATAAATTCGAAAGAAGAATTAGATACAAAAAAGAAATTACATTATTATTGTGATTGCACGTATGTAGATTGGGAATGTTGATTCAACAATTATTGCAGAGAAATGTTTATTTTTTAATGTTTAATAGGTTACTAGGCTTGCAGTATACGGATAAGGAGGCAAAAACTGGTGTGACAATTAGTGTAGTGAATGAGGATATCAGTGTTGTAGTTAGAGTTACACCGAAAGCCATAGAAGTTCTTGTCTCAGGGATCGTGCCCCCAACATGGCATTTGTGTTATCTTTGGCCACCCAATTTCGTAGTCTTTGTTATAGAGGAGTAATCTTGACTGTACGTACAAAGGAGTCGAGATACAATTGCTCCTCTTCTTGTAGTTTGTCTTGCAACATCGATATGATTTGCAGCCATGGTACTGTGTTCATACTCTCATTTTACCCGAGTCTCAAATTCTTTATTTTGTCGTCAATGGCGTAATGGTAGCACATCTATCTCCAAATCAGAAGGTTGTGTTGTGTATTTGATTGACCAGTTACAATGTCTTTGTATGGTTGAAAAATACGTTTTTTTGAATAAAATCTGTATTAACTTATCAATGAGGATAATAAGAGACGTGATCTTCTCAAGTCACCTTAAAATAGGCTGTGATGATGAATGCTTCTTTCTGGAAAATCTACATCACAGCACTATAATTGTCACACCAGTAATGTTTCTTGTCATCCCTGTATTTCTAGCCTAATCACTACACTAATGTGCTTGTACTCTTCAAAATGTTAATGAGTACATGTTTGATTCTTCTTCCCCTGCACCTGCGTATGCGAAACTATAATAATTTAAAATCACATTATATACTTCATTTTTTGTTTGTCTAGAACATTACATTTTTTATTAGTTTCTGTTTGTTTGACTATTACTGTATCATATGCTCTGTTGAAGTCATCTTGTATGGTCTGTGAGCTTGACTAAATTGTGATGTGTGTTCGGGTGACTAGTTACGGTGTCTTTGCATGGTTGAAAATACTTTTTTTGGATAAAATATGTATTTATTTATCAATGAGGATAAGTCATAAGAAGTGACGAGATCTTCACAAATCACCTGAAAATGGGTTGTCATGAAGAATGCTTCTTTTTGGGAAATCTACATTACCATATGTAGAAATCTTAACCGTGACATATGACTAAAATATATTACGGAAAGAAGGTCAGTGTTCAATTAGAAAATTAATTAATAGAAGAAATCATAGTTACTGTTGGGAGTTAAATTTACAGGTTGTGTGCTTGGAAGTGAATCTTGCTGACCAAACAATATTTTAATAATATTCATTAATAGTTAATTATCACATTGAGAGTGTTGACGATGTGTTGGCTGTTATACTCTATTTCTCAGGGCTGCGTTGGCAAAGGAACAACAGAACCATATAACAATAGAATGAAATGAAAATAATAAGGTTGTGATGATTGATTGTTATTGAGAATATAGAACCTGGCATTGTTGTTCCAGTCCTGTATCTTGGCGGGGCAACCCGTTTTATCAGGTTTGTAGTCATGGAAATGCCAGAATTCATTGCCTGGGTTAATCACTTATTTGAGCCTCAAGTCGTTTTGCTATGACCGAATACATTGACGGCCACTCAAACTTGCTAATCATTTTTTAGGAGGTCTATACATCATGACTCTAGGTTTGGTGGAGGGGTAGGCAGTTGCCTTTGGTTCAAAGGTTGGAGGTACGATCCCTGAGACTAGAACTTCTATTGCTTTGGGTGCAACTCTAACTACACCACTGATATCCACAGTCACTGCACTATAATTGTCGTACCAGTATTTTTTCTCGTCATCCTTGTACTTCTAGACTAATCACTATACTAACTTGCTCGTACTCTTCAAAATATTAATGAGTGCATGCTCGATTCTTTTTCCCCTGCACCTGCGTATAGGAAACTATAATAATTTAAAATCAAATTTTATACTTTATTTTTTAGTTTGTCCAGAACATTACATTTGAGATAAGTTTCTGTTTGTTATAACTTTATCATATTCTCTGTGGAAATCATCTTGCATGGTCTGTGAGCTTCACTAAATTGTGATGTGTGTTTGATTGACTAGTTACGGTGTCTTTGTATGGTTGAAAGTACTTTTTCTGGATAAAATTTGTATCAAGTAATCAATGAGGATAACAAGTGACGTGATCTTCATTAATCACCTTAAAATAGGCTATGATGATGAATGCTGCTTTCTGGAAAATCTACATAACTTTGTGGAGAAAACTTACTCGTGTCTTGGGGGGCGACCTGGTATACCATTCATTTGCAAACCATGTCTGCAGCCATGACATATTGGTTTCTTTCTCTTTCATGTTCATAAAAAAGCTAAATTTGAGCCTTGAATTTTCCAAGAATGATAAACATGCCTCCTTATTTTCTAAGGATGATAGATCCACATTAATAACTTCAAGAATTTCAGACATATGATTAAAAAGTATTATGGAGAAGAAGGCTGATGTTCAATTAGAAAATTAATTAGTAGAAGAAAAACATAGGTACTGTTGGGAGTTGACTTCAGAGGTTGAATGCTTGGAAGTAAATCTTGTAGATCAAACGGTAGTTTAATAATATTCTTTAAGAGTAAATTATCATGTTGACAGGCCTGGCGATGTGTTGGCTATTATACTTTATTTCTCAGTTTCTATGATTTTGAACTTTTTTGTGATATTTACAATACACTTCGATCTTGTATTTATTTTGATTATTATCATACTTGTATCTTTAATTAAAAAATTGTTTTTCTAATGATTGAAAAGATAGGACTGTATAAAAGTTGGTTGGATATCTCGAATAGATCTGACCAAAGATATAGAGATGGAGTAGATAACTTGCTTAATTGGGCATTCAGTCAATCCGGTGTGAGCACTATTATTCGATGTCCTTGTAAGGAGTGTAGGAACATTGTGTTTAAGCTGAGAATTGATGTAAGACTACACTTGTTGAATAAGGGCTTCTGGGATTCTTATAGAGTTTGGGATTATCATGGAGAAGTATTGATTAGCGGTGAAAATTCTAACCCTGCTGGTAGTTATCAAGTAGAAGATGATGAAATTGAACATGATGATGTTATTGGAATGATTCATGATACTTGTGGACATACAAATATGGATGATAATACTAATTCTCGGGAGGGCAATGAAAATACAAATGTGCATGCAAAAAATTTTTACACATTGGTAGAAGATGCGCAGACAGAACTTTATCTTGGTTGCACAAAAGTCTCAAAATTGTCTGTGTTGTTAAATTACTCCACTTGAAGTGCCTTAACCATTGGAGCAACAAATCGATGGATGAGCTGTTGAACTTTTTAATAGAGGTTCTCCCTGAGGAGTCATTCGTACCCAAGTTTTTCTATGAAGCAAAAAAGGTTCTTTCCGATCGAGGCTTGGGGTAAACCAAAATTGTTGCATGTAAGAATGATTGTATATTATATTGGCGTGACTATTTGAATTTCCAATCATGTCCAAAGTGTGGTGAATCTAGGTGGAAGTCGGAAGAACATAAAGGTAAGAATGTTTCTCATAAAGTATTGCGACATTTTCCAATCAAACCAAGACTCCAAAGATTGTACATGGAAAAAGAGACGGCAAAAAAGATGAGGTGCCACAAGGAGGAAAATATTGAAGATGGTGTCATGTGATATCCATCTGACTGAATTGAATGGAAATATCTCGATGAGCGTTATCCTAGCTTTTCAACTAAGTTAACAAATGTTCTATTAGGTTTAGCCAGTGACAGGTTTCAACCTAATGGGAATATGAGTTCAAATTATAGTATTTGGCTGGTCGTGCTAGCTACATATAATTTTCCACCATGGGATTGCATGAAAAGTCCATATTTCATGATGACTCTTCTTATTCTGGGCCCTAAGTTTCTAGGAAATTTTATTGATGTATACTTACAACCAATGATTGAAGAGTTGAATGAATTATGGAACGGGGGGGAGACTTATGATTCACACTCAAAATCTACTTTTCTTCTGCGTGTTTCTCTCCTGTGGACGATTAATGACTTCCCTGCATATGGTAACCTTTCAGTATGGTCAACCAAAGGCAAACTTGCATGTCCTTGTTGCCACAAAGATACACATTCGATTTCTTTACGTAGTAAGTTGTGTTCTTTAGGTCATCGCTATTTTCTTCTGATGAACCACCCATGGCATAGAAATCGAGTTTTATTTGATGGAAAAGTGGAAATGAGGGCTACACCTATTCCTTTAACAGGTGTTGAAGCAGTTGAGCACTTACAAGCTTTGGGTAAAGTGACTTTTGGTAAAGGACAAAAGAGAAATCGTAATATATCCAATGTTGCTTATAATTGGAAAAAGAAGAGTATCTTTTTTAAATTGCCTTATTGGGATGGTTTCTACTTACTACATAACCTTGATCCAATGCACATAGAAAGAAATGTGTCTGAATGTTTTTTATCAACTATGATGAGTATGGTTGGAAAGACAAAAGACACATTGAAAAGTAGATATGATTTTATGGACCTTGGAATTAGGCAAAGATTACATCCAATTCTGGGTGGAGATAATATTTTGTTACAGGTTGCATGCTATGCTTTGTCTCTTGAAGAGAAGTTTAAGTTATGCGATTTCTTAGCTAATTGGAAGGTTCCCTGTGCCTTTTCATCAAACATTTGTAGGTGTGTTAACGTGCGTGAGAAAAAGATACATGGATTGAAGTGTCATGATCATCATGTGTTATTGCAAGATATTTTAGCAGTAGTTGTACGTGGTTTATTTCCTAAGGAAGTTTGTGAACCAATTATAGCATTAGGCAAGTTTTTTCAAGAATCTATACTCTAAATGCCTGAGAATTGAGAATCTTGATATCCTAGAGTCTGAAATCCCTATCATATTGTGCAAACTTGAAATGGTTTTTCCAATTCAAGAATCTTGATATCAAAGAATCTATGTCATGATTCATTTGCCAATTCACTTAGCAAGAGAGGCAAAACTTGGTGGACCTGTTCAATATAGAAACATGTACCCTTTTGAGAGGTATTGTCTCATTCTAAAATTAAATGTCAATATATTTAAAAAATAATATTCAATAACTATTTAAATGATAATTCTTTATAGGTATTTGCGAGAGCTTAAAGCATATAATCGCACCAAAGGTCGTTCGGAAGGTTCAATTGCCGAAGGGTATATGGCAGAGGAAAGCTGTAACGCCCCGTAAAAGTCATGCATGTATTAGACTGTAATTTCTGAGCTTTAGACTTAAGTTTTAAATTCTTCTAAGTGTTGAAATGACTTAGACTCATTCTTAGCTGGCAACCTTCGGGATACAACTTCTCGACCTTCCCGGCCTTCATTTTTCGATTTTTTGTTGCGTTACGATGGGGAAAGGTTGTAGTACGTCTCGAAGAAAATTCAGAATTTTTGGACGAGCCTAAGGCCTCGTTTGGATTTCGATCCAGTGGCAGCGCGCGATTAGCCCGTGCCGCCTGCTGGATCGCGCCCGGCCAAAATGTTCAGTCCATCCGGATTTTTAATGGCATTTCCGTAAATACTCATTCTCCTATAAACTTAAACACGGGAATTAAATCCCTAAAGAGCCAAAATATCATTATATTCTTCAAATTTGATCAAGAACTCTCCCTAGGGTTTCAACATTAAAACCCAAGCAACTCAAGATTTAACCGCGAGTTCGTGAAACAAATTACAGATTTGGAATCCTCTCGACGTAGGCTTCGATAGACACCCAAAATTCGTGGAGAACAAGGTACGCGGGGTTTTTCCTAAATTCTCATGGGCAAAAAAAAGAAAAAAAATCATGTTTTAGAATGGGGTTTTAAATTATGTATATATATTTATGTATAAGATGTTTTAACATCATTGTTTTGGTCTTTTGACCATCTCCAAAGTGATTTGATATATTATATACATATATGAATGAATGTATTTCAATTTTGAATCATGAACTTGCTAAAGACATTTGACCATTAGGTGTTTCATGAAATTTCTGCATGAATTGAACTTTAAGTTTCGGAGTATGAAATCCTTTACATCAGTTACATGTTTTGGTGGTCTAAACTATGTTTTGAATGAAAGCTCTTGCTTAATACATTATGGCTCATAAAAATCATGACTTGCAATGTCTTGGTATGACGATACCAATTCAGACTAATGCCATATGAGACTCATACTAACAGACATTTTAGACTTTCATGATTTTAGACATTCAGAATGTTGCATGTACAGAAAAGGTAAAAAAAATGGGCATATAGAGATGTTAGGTGGTTCCCCGAAGAGGGCTTGAGCTCAAGCGACTCATTGCCTAAAACCGTGGTTTGCCAACCCAGGTATACTATTATGCGCTGACTTAAATGTCCTGTGGTGTATCAGACTCAGACACTCCAACCCTTGCGGCACACTTGGGTTGGGGGCTTCCCCGCCGAGTTAATGGCGGATTCCATACAGCCTGTGGAATATAAGACTTGTAGGGGAATACCACCTAACTCAGAAGTAAAACACAGATCGTGATTTGAAATGAATAGGTAGGTTACATGTTTTCATAAAGGGCCCATGTATTTTTCGGAAACAGTTTTATACATGATGTCTTGATGAAAGATTGCTTTCACTTAATATATATATATATATATATATATGTATGTTCCATTATACTATTTTTTTTGGATTGCTTCGCGTGCTAGTACTTTTGTGCTGACCCCTCCCCTCTTCCAGGTCCTGAGGCACAGTCTAGGGGTCCAGCTACTCAGTAGACATTCTTGGATTTGTAGACTTGATCTCGCCGTGGTGAGCCTTCTATTATTCGGAAGGCCTAATTATGTCAGACATTATCTTATTTATTATGTTTTTGCTTTACTGGGGGCCTGGTCCCAGTTTCTTCTCAGACAGATGTTTGTGTTCTTAGTAGAGATTTCGCACACTGATGTCAGATAGTATTATTCAGAAAATGTTGCAGAACTTGACTATGTATTCCGTACTCAATTTCAATTCCGCATTTTATTATGATTACGAATGTTGTGCATGATAATCAGATTGAAAATGGGTGTTCCGGGCCTTCATGGTTTGGGATGCTTATTACGGCTAGGGCTTAGGATCGGGTCGTGACAAAATTGGTATCAAAGCACGGTTCATGGTCCTAGGGTGTCGGCGAAATCGCGTCGAGTAGAGTTCTGTTTATGGGTGTGTAGCGCGCCACACTTATAAACAGGAGGCTACTAGGCCTTTAGGAATGTTTCCCTTCTTTATGATTTAGTTCGTGCTTCAAAGTCTAAACTGTCCCCTAATCAATGATCTCTTGTATTTCAGAAACACGACTATGCCTCCCCGTCCCAACATCGATCAGAGTGCTCTGGCATATTTGGTCCGTCCCACCCATGGGATGCAGACCCGTAATAGAGCTTCCATGCTAGAACCTGTTCCTACTCCGGGAGTCTCTCCAGTCCCAACCAGTCCACCTCGGGCTCCGCGAACTAATGTCAACCGTCCTCCAACTGCTCAGAGAGATATCTCAAATTACAGAGTTCAGACGGTCTATCCATATGCTAACGATCAGAAGATGTTGGGTCTACATCCGTTACGTCTGAGGCTACTAGAGTCAAGCATTTCATGTAGATGAATCCACCTAAGTTCACTGGTACAAAGGTAGAGGAAGATCCACAGGAGTTCGTGGATGAGATGGAGAAGATCTGTAAGGTAATGCATGTAGATGAGATTGAAGGAGTGGAATTGGCAACTTATCAGCTTAAGGATGTTGCAAATCAGTCGTATGCAGACTGGGAAGATGTAAAAGGTGAGAGTGCTGAGCCTACAGTTTGGGGTGAGTTTGTAGAAGCTTTCCTTGACAGATTCTTTCCTCTGGAGTTGAGGGAGGCCAAAGCAGAAGAGTTCATGAATCTCAAGCAGGGCAGTATGAGTGTACAGGAGTACACTTTGAAGTTTAATCAACTAGCCCGCTATGCACCAGAATTGACTAGCAATATGAGAGCCCGTATGAGGAAATTTGCATCCGGCCTTGCTGATAACCTGGTACTTGAGTTCCAGGGGGCAATGTTGAATAGGGAGTTAGACTTTGCCCTGATAGTCCACATGCAGCAGGTGGAAAAGAAGAAAAGAAAGATCGCTAAATCTAGAGAGAAGGACAGATAGGCCAAGAGAGTCAAATCTGCGGACCAGCACCAGAAACAGCCGTAGAGTGGTAACTGTGGAAATAGGTGGTCGAAGAAGACGAGGTTTTGGAAAAAGACACATTCAGCAGCCAGCGCCCCAGTGCCCAGACCCCCTGCAGACAGACAGACTCAGAGCTTTCAGACTCCTCATGGATCTAGAGCACCATATACTCAGTCGCAGGGTAGTGTGGCTCAGCAGCATCGCACTTACCCGCGATGTGAAAATTGTGGTAGGAATCATCCGGGGAAATGTCAGTTGGGCACACTTGTATGTTATTCATGTGGTCAGTCAGGCCACTTTCAGAGGGACTGTCCATCTGCTAGGAGGAGTGCTGGTGGTGCAAAGTTTTAGGGCAATTCCACAGCGCCACCCCCGTCTCAGAAGGGCGCCACATTAGCTGCCCGGAACAGTCGCAACCGGTTATATGCCTTGACCAACTGCCAGGACGCGGAAATTTCCCCAGATGTTGTTACCGGTACGTTACAAATCTTTTCCCGTGATATCTGTGTGTTACTTGATCCCGGATCTACCTTATCCTATGTTACCCCTTATGTGGCTGTTGGTTTCGGGTTTGAGCCCAGTGTGATTTCTGAACCCTTTTCTGTTTCTACCCCGATAGGGGATTCTGTTATTTCTAGAAGGGTATATAGGGGTTTTATGGTGACTGTTGGTAGTCGGGATACGGTGGTAGACCTTATAGAGTTTGACATGGTTGCATTTGATGCTATCTTAGGGATGGATTTGCTCCATCCATGCTATGCCATATTGGATTGTAGGACCCGTAGAGTTACCTTTTCCTTCCCGAATGAACCAATGATAGAATGGGAGGGACATTCTTTAGCACCCAAAGGGCACTTGATATCTTGTCTCAGAGCCCGAAAACTTATTTCTAAGGGTTGCTTGTATCACCTTATTCGAGTCAAGGACTCTAAAGTAGAAAATCCTCCTCTTCAGTCTGTCCCTGTGGCGAATGAATTTCCATAAGCCTTTCTCGAAGATCTCCCAAGGATACCCCCTGATGGGGAGATAGAGTTTGGTATTGATGTGTTGCCAGATACCCATCCCATTTCTATTCCTCCATATAGAATGACTCCCGTAGAGCTAAAAGAGTTGAAAGAGCAGCTAGCAGACCTCCTAGATAAGGGATTTATACGCCCCAGTGTATCTCCTTGGGGTGCACCTGTACTTTTCATGCGTAAGAAAGACCGTTCCCTTCGTATGTGCATAGATTACCGTCAGTTGAATAAGGTCACAATTAGAAACAAATATCCTCTTCCTAGGATTAATGATCTTTTTGATCAGCTTCAGGGTGCTAGATGTTTTTCAAAGATAGACCTTTGTTTGGGCTATCATCAGTTGAAAGTTAGGGAGTCAGACATTCCCAAAACAGCTTTCCGAACCCGATATGGTCACTATGAGTATCTTGTCATGTCCTTCGGGTTAACTAATGCCCCTGCAGCCTTCATGGATCTTATGAACAGAGTTTTCCGTCAATTTCTTGACTCGTTTGTCATTGTATTTATTGATGATATTCTGATTTATTCTAAGAGTAAAGAGGATCATGCCGATCACCTCCGAATCATTCTTCAAACCCTTAAGGATCATCGGTTGTATGCCAAATTTTCCAAGTGTGAGTTCTGGTTAGATGCTATTGCCTTCTTAGGGCATATTGTGTCCAATGACGGGATTAGAGTGGACCCCCAGAAAGTTGAGGCAGTGAGAAAATGGCCCAGACCCATGACTCCAACCGATATTCGGAGCTTCTTGGGTTTGGCAAGTTATTACAGAATGTTCGTAAAGAGTTTTTCATCCATAGCGGCCCCACTCACTAAACTGACTAAGAAAAAGGTAAAGTTTGTGTGGTCTGATTTATGTGAAAATAGTTTTGAGAAGTTGAAGGACAGACTAAGCACTGCAGCTGTTTTGACTCTTCCCGAGGGTGTTGATGGTTTTGTGGTTTACTGTGATGCGTCTCGTGTGGGACTTGGCTGCGTTTTGATGCAACATGGTAAGGTGGTAGCTTATGCATCTAGGCAGTTGAAGGTGCACGAGCGGAACTACCCTACTCATGATTTGGAGTTAGCAGCTGTAGTGTTTGCCCTTAAGATTTGGCGACACTACTTGTACGGTGTTCATGTTGATATCTTCACTGATCACAAGAGTTTGCAAGATTTTTTCTCGCAGAAAGAACTGAATTTCAAGCAGAGAAGGTGGTTGGAACTTCTGAAAGACTATGATATGAGCCTGTATTACCATCCGGGCAAGGCAAATGTTGTAGCCGACGCCCTCAGCAGGTTGTCTATGGGCAGCCTTTCTCATGTAGAAGAAGAAAAGAAAGAGATGGTGAAGGACATTCACCGCCTTGCGAATCTGGGAGTGCGCCTGTTAGATTCCGAAGACGGAGGGGAGATTGTTCATGAGTTAGCTAAGTCATCCCTTTGTGCTGAAGTGAAGGAGAAGCAGGTTGAAGATTCCATCTTGATGCAAATCAAGAAAGATGTGGGTCAACAGAAGGTGATGTCTTTTAAAATTGGTGGTGATGGCGTTTTGAGGTTTCAGGGTAGATTATGTGTTCCGAATGTCGACAGGCTTCGAGAAAGAATTCTTGATGAAGCTCACACCTCAAGGTATGTTGTCCATCCTGGTTCTACTAAGATGTACCATGATTTGAAATCTATGTTTTGGTGGAATAATATGAAGCGAGATATGGCTAACTTTGTTTCTAAGTGCTTGAATTGCCAACAAGTGAAAGTAGAGTATTTGAGGCCAGGAGGTACTTCCCAAGAAATAGCGTTGCCCTTGTGGAAGTGGGAAATGATCAATATGGACTTTATTACAGGACTTCCGAAGTCCCGAAATCAGTATGACTCTATATGGGTGATTGTAGATAGGCTGACCAAGTCAGCTCACTTTCTGCCTGTCATGACTAACTATTCGCGGGAAGATTATGCTAAGCTGTTCATTGCAGAAATTGTCTGTTTGCATGGAGCGCCTGTCTCCATTATATCCGACCGAGGTACGCAGTTTTCTTCTCAGTTTTGGAGATCATTTCAGAAAGGTTTAGGTACCCATGTGAACTTAAGTACAGCATTCCACCCTCAGACTGATGGGCAAGCTGAACACACCATCCAGACCCTGGAGGACATGTTGAGGGCCTGTGTGACTAACTTTAAAGGTTGTTGGGTTGATCACTTGCCACTGATAGAGTTTGCCTATAACAACAGTTTCCACTCTAGTATTAAGATGACACCTTTTGAGGCATTGTATGGTAGGAGATGTAGGTCTCCAATAGGCTGGTACGAAGTAGGGGAGATGCAGATGTATGGGCCTGATCTTGTTCATCAGGCAATGGAGGATGTGAAACTCATTAGGGAACGACTTAAGAAAGATCAGAGTCGTCAGAAATCCTATGCCGACGTCAGAAGAAGAGAGTTAGAGTTTGAGATTGGAGATTGGGTTTTCCTCAAAGTTTCTCCCATGAAGGGAGTTATGCATTTCGGGAAGAGGGGTATGCTAAGTCCTCGCTATATAGGTCCATATCAGATTGTAAGGAGAATAGGTGGAGTTGCGTATGAATTAGAATTGCCTGCAAGTTTGGGTTCTGTTCATCCAGTATTCCACATATCCATGTTGAAGAGTGCATCGGAGATCACTCTTTGGTGGTGCCCATTGATGAGATCAAGGTGGACGATTCTGTGTCTTACGAGGAAGAGCCCGTGGAAATCCTAGATCGACAAGTGAGAAAATTGAGAAGTAAGGAGATAGTCTCAGTTAAAGTGTTATGGCGAAATTAGAAAGTTGATGAAGCAACTTGGGAGTCGGAGCATGACAAGAAAGTGAGATACCCAAGCCTATTTGAACCAGCAAATAACGAATTGGAAGGTACAATTCTTGCTTTATGTTTCCTTCTATGTATGAATCTACTTGACATCGTGCGTGACTATTCCCGCGTCATCATTCGGGGACGAATGATCCCAAGGGGGGGATAATGTAATGCCCCGTAAAAGTCATGCATGTATTAGAATGTAATTTCTGAGCTTTAGACTTAAGTTTTAAATTCTTCTAAGTGTTGAAATGGCTTAGACTCATTCTTAGCTGGCAACCTTCGGGATACAACTTCTTGACCTTTCCGACCTTCATTTTTGGATTTTTTTGTTGCGTTATGATGGGGCAAGGTTTTAGTACGTATCGGAGAAAATTCAGAATTTTTGGACGAGCCTAAGGCCTCGTTTGGATTTCGATCCAGTGGCAACGCGCGATTAGCCCGCGCCACCTGCTGGATCGCGCCCATCCAAAATGTTCAGTCCATCCGGATTTTTAATGGCATTTTCGTAAATACTCATTCTCCTATCAACATAAACACAGGAATTAAATCCCTAAAGAGCCAAAATATCATTATATTCTTCAAATTTGCTCAAGAACTCTCCCTAGGGTTTCAACATTAAAACCCAAGCAACTCAAGATTTAACCGCGGGTTCGTGAAACAAATTACAGATTTGGAATCCTCTCAACGTAGGCTTCAATAAACACCAAAAATTCGTGGAGAACAAGGTACGCGGGTTTTTTCCTAAATTCTCATGGGCAAAAAAGAAAATCATGTTTTAGAATAGGGTTTTAAATTATGTATATATATTTATGTATAAGATGTTTTAACATCATTGTTTTGGTCTTTTGACCATCTCCAAAGCAATTTGATAGTTTATATACATATATGAATGAATGTGTTTCAATTTTGAATACATGAACTTGCTAAAGACATTTGACCACCAGGTGTTTGATGAAATTTCTGCTTGAATGGAACTTTAAGTTTCGGAGTATGAAATCCTTTACATCAGTTACATGTTTTGGTGGTCTAAACTATGTTTTGAATGAAAGCTCTTGCTTAACACATTATGGCTTAGAAAAATCTTGACTTGCAATGTCTTGGTATGATGATACCAATTCAGACTAACGCCATATCAGACTCAGACTATCAGACATTTCAGACTTTTATGATTTTGGACATTCAGAATGTTGCATGTACAGAAAAGGTAAAAAAATGGGCATACAAAGATATTAGGTGGTTCCCCAAAGAGGGCTTCAGCTCAAGCGACTCATTTCCTAAAACCGTGGTTTGCCGACCAGGGTATACTATTATGCGCTGACTTAATTGTCCTGTGGCGTATCAGACTCAGACACTCCAACCCTTGCGGCACACTTGGGTTGTGGGCTTCCCCGCCGAGTTAATGGCGGATTCCATACAGCCCGTGGAATATCAGACTTGTAGGGGAATACCACCTAACTCAGAAGTAAAACACAGATCTTGATTTGAAATAAACAGGCAGGTTACATGTTTTCAGAAAGGGCCCATGTATTTTTCGGAAACAGTTTTATACATGATGTCTTGATGAAAAATTTCTTTCACTTAATATATATTTATATATATGTATGTTCCATTATACTATTTTTTTTGGATTTCTTAGCGTGCCAGTACTTTTGTGCTGACCCCCCCTTCCTAGTCCTGAGGCACAGTCTAGGGGTCCAGCTACTCAGTAGACATTCTCGGATTTGCAGACTTGATCTCGTAGTGGTGAGGCTTCTATTATTCGGAAGGCCTAATTATGTCAGACCTTATCTTATTTAATATTTTTTTGTTTACTGGGGGCCTTGTCCCAGTTTCTTCTCAGACAGATGTTTGTGTTCTTAGTAGAGATTTCGCAGACTGATGTCAGATAGTATTATTCAAAAATGTTGCAGAACTTGACCATGTATTCTATACTCAGTTTCAATTCCGCATTTTATTATGATTACGAACGTTGTGCATGATAATCAGATAGAAAATGGGTGTTCCGGGCCTTCATGGTTCGGGATGCTCGTCACGTCTAGGGCCTAGGCTTGGGTCGTGACACCCCCCCTCTTCCTGGTCCTGAGGCACAGTCTAGGGGTCCAGCTACTCAGTAGACATTCTCGGATTTGCAGACTTGATCTCGCAGTGGTGAGCCTTCTATTATTTGGAAGGCCTAATTATGTCAGAAATTAGCTTATTTATTATGTTTTTGGTTTACTGGGGGCCTTGTCCCAGTTTCTTTTCAGGCAGATGTTTGTGTTCTTAGTAGAGATTTTGCAGACTGATGTCAGACAGTATTATTCAGAAATGTTGCAGAACTTGATCATGTATTCCGTACTCAATTTCAATTCCGCATTTTATTATGATTACGAATGTTGGGCATGATAACCAGATAGAGAATGGGTGTTCCGGGCCTTCATGGTTCGGGATGCTCATCACTGCTAGGGCCTAGGCTCGGGTCGTGACAAACTTGGTATCAAAGCATGGTTCATGGTCCCAGGGTGTCAGCGAAATCGCGTCGAGTAGAGTTCTGTTTATGGGTGTGTAGCACGCCACACTTATAAACAGGAGGCTACTAGGCGTTTAGGAATGTTTCCCTTCTTTGTGATTTAGTTCGTGCTTCAGATTCTAAACTGTCCCCTAATCAATGACCTCTTGTATTTCAGAAACACGACTATGCCTCCTCGTCGCAACATCGATCAGAGTGCTCAGGAAGATGTGGTCCGTCCCACCCATGGTATGCTGACCCATAATAGAGCTTCCACGCCAGAACCTGTCCCTACTCTGGGAGTCCCTCTAGTCCCAACCAGTCCACCTCGGGCTCCGCGGACTAATGTCAACCGTCCACCAACTTCTCAGAGAGATATCTCAAATGCAGAGTTCAGACGGTCTATCCATATGCTGACACAGCTGGTAGCTAACCAGGCTCAACGATCGAAAGATGTTGGGTCTGCATCCGTTACGTCTGAGGCTACTAGAGTCGGGCATTTCATGTAGATGAATCCACCTAAGTTCACTGGGACAAAGGTAGAGGAAGATCCACAGGAGTTCGTGGATGAGATGGAGAAGATCTTTAAGGTAATGCATGTAGATGAGATTGAAGGAGTGGAATTGGCAACTTATCAGCTTAAGGATGTTGCAAATCAGTCGTATGCAGACTGGGAAGATGCAAAAGGTGAGAGTGCTGAGCCTACAGTTTGGGGTGAGTTTGTAGAAGCTTTCCTTGACATATTCTTTCCTCTGGAGTTGAGGGAGGCCAAAGCAAAATAGTTCATGAATCTCAAGTAGGGCAGTATAAGTGTAGAGTAGTAAACTTTGAAGTTTAATCAACTAGCCCGCTATGCACCAGCATTGACTAGCAATATGAGAGCCCGGATGAGGAAATTTGCATCCAGCCTTGCTGA
Organism: Capsicum baccatum var. pendulum; assembly: GCA_030864225.1. Taxonomy (NCBI): domain Eukaryota; kingdom Viridiplantae; phylum Streptophyta; class Magnoliopsida; order Solanales; family Solanaceae; genus Capsicum; species Capsicum baccatum. The sequence continues at coordinate 12,527,559 of CM061561.1, forward strand.
TAACCTGGTACTTGAGTGCCAGGGGCAATGTTGAATAGGGAGTTAGACTTTGCGAGACTGACAGTCCACATACAGCAGGTGGAAGAGAAGAAGAGAAAGATCGCTGAATCTAGAGAGAAGGACAGATAGGCCAAGAGAGTCAAATCTGCGGACCAGCACCAGAGTCAGCCGCAGAGTGGTAACTAGGGAAATAGGTGGTCGAAGAAGATGAGGTTTTGGAATAATACATAGTCAGCAGCCAGCTCCCCAGCGCCCAGACCCCCTGCAGACAGACAGACTCAGAGCTTTTAGACTCCTCATGGATCTAGAGCACCAGATACTCAGTCGCAGGGTAGTATGGCTCAGCAGCATCGCACTTACCCGCGATGTGAAAATTGTGGTAGGAATCATCCGGGGAAATGTTAGTTGGGCACACTTGTATGTTATTCATGTGGTCAGTCAGGCCACTTTCAGAGGGACTGTCCATCTGCTAGGAGGAGTGTTGGTGGTGCGAAGTTTCAGGGCAATTCCACAGCGCCACCCCCATCTCAGAAAGGCGCCATATCATCTGCCGGGAATAGTCGCAACCAGTTATATGCCTTGACCAACCGCCAGGAGGCGGAAACTTCCCCAGATGTTGTTACCTTTACGTTACAAATCTTTTCCCGTGATGTTTGTGCGTTACTTGATCCCGGATCTACCTTATCCTTTGTGACCCCTTATGTGGCTATTGGTTTCGGGTTTGAGCCCAGTGTGATTTCTGAACCTTTTTTGTTTCTACTCCGGTGGGGGATTCTGTTGTTGCTAGAAGGGTATATAGGGGTTGTGTGGTGACTGTTGGTAGCCGGGATACGGTGGCAGACCTTATAGTGTTGGATATGGTTGCATTTGATGCTATCTTAGGGATGGATTGGATCCATTCATGCTATGCCATATTTGATTGTAGGACCCATAGAGTTACCTTTTCCTTCCCAAATGAACCAATGATAGAATGGGAGGGACATTCTTTAGCACCCAAAGGGCACTTGATATCTTATCTCAAAGCTCAAAAACTCATTTCTAAGGGTTGCTTGTATCACCTTATTCGAGTCAAGGACTCTAAAGTTGAAAATCCTCCTCTTCAGTCTGTCCCTGTGGTGAATGAATTTCCAGAAGCCTTTCCCGAAGATCTCCCAGGGATACCCCTTGATAGGGAGATAAAGTTTGGTATTGATGTGTTGCCGGATACCCGTCCCATTTCTATTCCGCCATATAGAATGGCTCCCGCAGAGCTAAAAGAGTTGAAAGAGCAGCTAGCAGAGATCCTAGATAAGGGATTTATATGCCACAGTGTATCTCCTTGGGGTGCACCTATACTTTTCGTGCGTAAGAAAGAAGGTTCCCTTCGTATGCGCATAGATTACCGTCAGTTGAATAAGGTCACAATTAAAAACAAATATCCTCTTCCTAGAATTGATAATCTTTTTGACCAGCTTCAGGGTGCTAGATGTTTTTCAAAAATAGATCTTCGTTCGGGCTATCATCAGTTGAAAGTTAGGGAGTCAGACATTCCCAAAATAGCTTTCCAAACCCGATATGGTCACTATGAGTTTCTTGTCATGTCCTTCAGGTTAACTAATGCCCCTGCAGCCTTCATGGATCTTATGAACAGAGTTTTCTGTCAGTTTCTTGACTCGTTTGTCATTGTATTTATTGATGATATTCTGATTTATTCTAAGAGTAAAGAGGATCATGCCGATCACCTCCGAATCATTCTTCAGACCCTTAAGGATTTTCGGTTGTATGCCAAATTTTCCAAGTGTGAGTTCTGGTTAGATGCTATTGCCTTCTTAGGGCATATTGTGTCCAATGACGAAATTAGAGTAGACCCCCAGAAAGTTGAGGTAGTGAGAAAATGGCCCAGACCCACGACTCCAACCGATATTCGGAGCTTCTTGGGTTTGGCAGGTTATTACAGAAGGTTCGTAGAGAGTTTTTCATCCATAGCGGCCCCACTCACTAAACTAACTCAGAAAAAGGTAAAGTTTGTGTGGTCTGATTTATGTGAAAATAGTTTTGAGAAGTTGAAAGTTAGACTGACCACTGCACCTGTTTTGACTCTTCCTGAGGGTGTTGATGGTTTTGTGGTTTACTGTGATGCGTCTCGTGTGGGACTTGGCTGCGTTTTGATGCAACATGGTAAGGTGGTAGCTTATGCATCTAGGCAGTTGAAGGTGAACGAGCGGAACTACCCTACTTATGATTTGGAGTTAGCGGCTATGGTGTTTGCCCTTAAGATTTGGCGGCACTACTTGTACGGTGTTCATGTTGATATCTTCACTGATCACAAGAGTTTGGAGTATGTTTTCTCGTAGAAAGAACTGAATCTCAGGCAGAGGCGGTGGTTGGAACTTCTGAAAGACTATGATATGAGCCTGCATTACCATACGATCAAGGCAAATGTTGTAGCCAACGCCCTCAACAGGTTGTCTATGGGCAGCCTTTCTCATGTAGAAGAAGAAAAGAAAGAAATAGTGAAGGACATTTACCGTCTTGCGAATCTGGGAGTACGACTGTTAGATTCCGAAGATGGAGGGGTGATTGTTCATGAGTTAGCTAAGTCATCCCTTTGTGCTGAAGTGAAGGAGAAGCAGGTTGAAGATTCCATCTTGATGCAAATCAAGAAAGATGTGGGTCAACAAAAGGTGATGTCTTTTGAAATTGGTGGTGATGGCGTTCTGAGGTTTCAGGCTAGATTATGTGTTCCGAATGTTGACGGGCTTCGAGAAAGAGTTCTTGATGAAGCTCACACCTCGAGGTATGTTGTCCATCCTGGTTCTACTATGATGTACCATGATTTGGAATCTATATTTTGGTGGAATAATATGAAGCGAGATGTGGCTAACTTTGTTTCTAAGTGCTTGAATTGCCAACAAGTGAAAGTAGAACATTTGAGGCAAGGAGGTACTTCCCAAGAAATAGCGTTGCCCTTGTGGAAGTGGGAAATGATCAATATGGACTTTATTACAAGACTTGCGAACTCCCGAATTCAGTATGACTCTATATGGGTGATTGTAGATAGGCTGACCAAGTCAGCTCACTTTCTGCCTGTCAGGACTAACTATTCGTGGGAAGATTATGCTAAGCTGTTCATTGCAGAAATTGTTCGTTTGCATGGAGCGCCTATCGCCATTATATCCGACCGAGGTACGCAGTTTTCTTCTTAGTTTTGGAGATTGTTTCTGAAAGGTTTAGGTACCCAGGTGAACTTAAGTACAACATTCCACCCTCAGACTGATGGGCAAGCTTAACGCACCATCCAGACCCTGGAGGACATGTTGAGGGTTTGTGTGATTGACTTTAAAGGTTGTTGGGTTGATCACTTTCCACTGATAGAGTTTGCCTATAACAACAGTTTCCACTCTAGTATTAAGATGGCACCTTTTGAGGCATTGTATTGTAGGAGATGTAGGTCTCCAATAGACTGGTATGAAGTAGGTGAGATGCAGATGTATGGGCCTGATCTTGTTCATCAGGCAATGGAGGATGTGAAACTCATTAGGGAACGACTTAAGACAGCTCAGAGTCATCAAAAATCCTCTGCCGACGTTAGAAGAAGAGAGTTAGAGTTTGAGATTGGAGATTGGGTTTTCCTCAAAGTTTCTCCCATGAAGGGAGTTATGCATTTCGGGAAGAGGGGTAAGCTAAGTCCTCGCTATATAGGCCCGTATCAGATTGTAAGGAGAATAGGTGGAGTTGCGTATGAATTGGAATTGCCTGCAAGTTTGGGTTCTGTTCATCCAGTATTCCACATATCCATGTTGAAGAAGTGCATCGGAGATCACTCTTTTGTGGTGCCCATTGATGAGATCAAGGTGGACGATTCCTTGTCTTACGAGGAAGAGCCCGTGGAAATCCTAGATCGACATGTGAGAAAATTGAGGAGTAAGGAGATAGTCTCAGTTAAAGTGTTATGGCAAAATCAAAAAGTTGAAGAAGCAACTTGGGAGTCGGAGCATGACATAAAAGTGAGATACCCAAGCCTATTTGAACCAGCAAATAACGAATTAGAAGGTACAATTCTTGCTTTATGTTTCCTTCTATGTATGAATCTACTTGAAATCGTGCGTGACTATTCCCGCGTCATCATTCAGGGACGAATGATCCCAAGAGGGGGATAATGTAACGCCCCGTAAATGTCATTCATGTATTAGACTATAATTTATGAGCTTTAGACTTAAGTTTTAAATTCTTCTAAGTGTTGAAATGACTTAGACTCATTCTTAGCTGGCAACCTTCGGGATACAACTTCTCGACCTTCCCGACCTTCATTTTTGGATTTTTTGTTCCGTTACGATGGGGCAAGGTTTTAGTACGTCTCGGAGAAAATTAAGAATTTTTGGACGAGCCTAAGGCCTCGTTTGGATTTCGATCCAGTGGCAGCGCGCGATTAGCCCGCACTGCCTGCTGGATTGCGCCCGGCCAAAATGTTCAGTCCATCCGGATTTTTAATGGCATTTCCATAAATACTCATTCTCCTATCAACTTAAACACGGGAATTAAATCCCAAAAGAGCCAAAATATCATTATATTCTTCAGATTTGCTCAAGAACTCTCCCTAGGGTTTCAACATTAAAACCCAAGCAACTCAAGATTTAACCGCGGGTTCGTGAAACAAATTACAGATTTGGAATCCTCTCGACGTAGGCTTCGATAGACACCCAAAATTCGTGGAGAACAAGGTACGCGGGGTTTTTCCTATTTCTCATGGGCATAAAAAAAAATCATGTTTTAGAATGGGGTTTTAAATTATGTATATATATTTATGTATAAGATGTTTTAACATAATTGTTTTGGTCTTTTGACCATCTGCAAAGCGATTAGACAGTTTATATACATATATGAATGAATGTGTTTCAATTTTGAATACATGAACTTGCTAAAGACATTTGACCACCAGGTGTTTGATGAAATTTCTGCATGAATTGAACTTTAAGTTTCGGAGGATGAAATCCTTTACATCAGTTACATGTTTTGGTGGTCTAACCTATGTTTTGAATGAAAGCTCTTGCTTAATACATTATGGCTCAGAAAAATCATGACTTGCAATGTCTTGGTATGACGATACCAATTCAGACTAACGCCATATCAGACTCAGACTAACAGACATTTCAGACTTTCATGATTTTAGACATTCAGAATGTTGCAAGTACAGAAAAGGTAATAAAATGGGCGTACAAAGATGTTAGGTGGTTCCCCGAATAGGGCTTGATCTCAAGCGACTCATTGCCTAAAACCGTGGTTTGCCAACCCGGGTATACTATTATGCGCTGACTTAAATGTCCTGTGGCATATCAGACTCAGACACTCCAACCCTTGCGGCACACTTGGGTTGGGGGCTTCCCCGCCGAGTCAATGGCGGATTCCATACAGCCCGTGGAATATCAGACTTGTAGGGGAATACCACCTAACTCAGAAGTAAAACACAGATCTTGATTTGAAATGAACAGGCAGGTTACATGTTTTCAGAAAGTGCCCATGTATTTTTCGGAAACAGTTTTATACATGATCTATTGATGAAAAATTGCTTTCACTTAATATATATATATATATATATATATGTATGTTCCATTATGCTATTTTTGGATTACTTCGCGTGCCAGTACTTTTGTGCTGACCCCCTCCCCTTTTCCAGGTCCTGAGGAACAGTCTAGGGGTCTAGCTACTCAGTAGACATTCTCGGATTTGCAGACTTGATCTCGCAGTGGTGAGCCTTCTATTATTCGGAAGGACTAATTATGTCAGACATTATCTTATTTATTATATTTTTGGTTTACTGGGGGCCTTGTCCCAGTTTCTTTTCAGACAGATGTTTGTGTTCTTAGTAATGATTTCGCAGACTGATTTCAGATAGTATTATTCAGAAATGTTACAGAACTTGATCATGTATTCCGTACTCAGTTTCAATTCCGCATTTTATTATGATTACGGATGTTGTACATGATAACCAGATAGAGAATGGGTGTTCCGGGCCTTCATGGTTCGGGATGCTCGTCACGGCTAGGGTCTAGGCTCGGGTCGTGACAAAAGCCTTACATTTTGTTCACGATATTTATAGAACATCTCAACTAAGTTTAATAAATCAACTCGAAATGACGATGAATCTATGTCAAATAGTGAGATGTCTATTTTTAAATATACTGGGCAAACAAAAGGGGCTTCAGATGGAGGAAATAGGCTACCTCATGATGAGTTCAATCAATCATGTATTTATGTGCTTCAAAAGTATGATGAGATTTCACAATATAGGGACTAAGTCTCTTTTTAATTCTAATATAATTTATAATCTCAACTAATGCAAACTATTGGGAATACATAAGACAGATTGAAGTACAAGGTTCAACACGTGCTCATAGGGTGAATGACAATGGATTTATTGATTGGTTTCATGCATGCGTAGGTGTCTAATTAAATGACATAATAAATATTAGCATATATTCAATTTTGTTTTATTAGTGATAGTAGTATTGTTTGTTTCTGTAGATATTTGTACTATTTTCCCAAGGACGTGCAAATGATAAGCTCAGAAGCTTAGCTATTGGTCCATAACCATTGATACATCGATATTCAACATGTATGATCAATGGATTTAGACTTAAAACAAAAGAGATTGTGAGAAAAACACAGAACAGTGTTGTTCTTATGAGGGGAGATGTTTCATACCCTAATAAGGAGTATTATGGTGTATTACAAGATATTTATGAGTTACGTTAATGCAGGAAATAGAAAAGTTCATTTGTTCAAGTGTCATTGGTGGGATGTGGCTCAACTCGGAAGAGGACATAAGATTGAAAAATATGGTTTTACAAGTGTGAATACTCACTGTGTCTTGAATACAAATGAGCCATTTTTGTTGGTATCTCAGTGTGAAAAAGTCTTCTATTCGAATGACATGGTCGATAAAGATTGGCTTGTTGTTATAAAGACAAATCCTCGCGCTCTTTCTAATGTGCCTGAAGTTGAACTAGACACGTCATTGAATGAAGATGTTTACCAGCAAGATGAAGTTGAAGATATTTTGTGTGCTAATAATCATGAAACCGATATTGAGTTGCCTTTACACCAGGATGATGTTGAACCAGAATTTGTTTTACGAACCAAAGATCAAGAAAACGAGGAAGATGATTTCATTAATGAAAATTATATTGACATATCAGATAATGAAGAAAGTGAAGAAGAGTTACTTGATGCTACTGATGTAGAATATAATGATATGTCCTGCTGAAGATTGGGAAGAAAAGATGGATGAGAAGTTCTTTGTATTTTGTGCTCTTATTAGGATTACATCTTGTTTTGCGAAGTTATTATATTAGTCTAGCATCTTGTGTTTTGTGTTCTAAATAGAACGACATCTTGTATCTGGTATTATTATGCTTGCAACTTTTATTTATCAATGAAATTAGTGTTTTTAAGTAGAATCAATAAATTTATAAAGTTCAACAAGCCATTTGATATTTTTAAATTGTTTGATTTAAAATTTCATTTTATAAATTGATAATTTCCTCTGCAGTAGATATATATTTTGGCATGTATAATTAGTGGTTCTGATACACATCTCCTTTTTAACCTAATATTACAGAAAATGAGAGGAACAGGACGAGGTAGAAGTGGAAGAGGAGGTGCAGGACGTGGACGCGGCCGTGGAAGTTTTCGAGAACGTTTAAATTCTGATACAACATTTTAGCCAAAAATACAACCAATAGGAGTTGTTGGGACTTCTTTAGAGACAGGATAATCATCTAATCAAAGCGAAGGACCTCTACAAACATAGAAAATGCAAAGAGGACCTATTCAAAGGATATCCCCAGAGACACAATGATCAAGAAATCTAGATGAAAGTGTATGCCTTAGTGTAGAGGCCGAAACTGGTGCAGGTTATTTCACTTCTCTGGATCTATCTAAATATACGTTTCATTTTATAATAAAATATTTTTTTGGTTTGCAGTTTCCCACATCAATAAAAATAAAGGAAGAGGGAAATACAAATCCATAACCGTGGATTTTAAGTTTAAACATGGAGGAAAAATTAAAATAATGATTCCATATGACATTGATAGAGCCGTGGGTTCTGGAGCTAGTGACATTGTCAATTGTTGTGGTTGGATCATGAGAACCACTATCTCATTTAGAGATGGAAGTTGGAAGAACATAGTTCTAAAACATGGGGAAGCAATGTGGTACAGGGTCAAGGTAATGGCTCTTAATATTGTATTGGTTTCATTCTCTTGTTTGGCTATTACTGTATCATATTCTCTATCGAAACCATCTTGCATGTTCTGTGAGCTTCAGTAAATAGTGTTATGTGTTTGGTTGACTAGTTATGGTGTCTTTGTATTATTGAAAATACTTTTTCTGCAGCCATGACATGTTAGTTTCTTTCTCTTTTATGTTCATAAAAAAGCAAAATCTGAACATGAAAAGCATCTTACTTGGCTATTACTGTATCACATTCTATGTGGAAAAGCATCTTGCATGGTGTGTGAGCTTTAGTAAACTATGTTGTGTGTTCTATTGACTAATTAACATGTCTTTGTATTATTGAAAATATTTTTTCTGGATAAAATTTTTGTTTAGTTATCAATGACGATAACAAGTGACGAGATCTTCACAAATCTCCAAAAAATGGGTTGTGATGATGAATGCTTCTTTACAGGCAATCTACATTACTGTGTGGAGAGATCTTACCCATATCTTTCGGGGGTCACCTGGTATAGCATTTGCAAACCTTAATTGTCTGCATCCATTACATGTGTTCTCAGGTTGTGTTCTTGGAAGTTGACTTCTCAGGTTGTGTTCTTGGATGTGAATCTTGCAGACCAAACAGTACTTTAATATTATTTTTTAAGACCAAACAGTATTTCTCAGTTTCTGTTTGTTTAACAAATGTGCAGGATAAATTTGAAGTTCAAAATGGGCTGCCAGAGCATAAGTTGCAAGGTTTTGTGATAATACTATGCAACGACTTTTTAGATCATGGAAAGCTCGATGACATGTTATCTACTCAAGCTATAACAATGATAAAGATAGATCGTCACATCGTCCGGAGGATGTTGAGTTGGATGACTGGAAGCACCTAGTGGAACATTTTGGCAGTGATAAATTCAAGGTAACGAACACATAATTGAAATTTGTTTTGAGAAAATATATTTCTATACCTTTAAATATAACAGCCATACACCCTCAGACCTAGATGTTTTTCTTATCATATCAAGTATTTTTGGTCATCGGCAAGCCAAGTAATAGCACCTTTGCAATTCTTAGACTAGTGTATTTCAAATGCAGAATGGTGAATCTGCAACTTGATGTTTCTCTCTTATAGCCTGACTTCTATCTGCACATTTTCTTTGAAATGTGGATTGTGGAATTCTGGTTTGTTGGAAATAGAAGTCTACTTTGTTGGAAATGGAAGTTATTTTGTATTAGGATCGCGACGTGTATGATTGATTGATTGTTTGATTGATTCAAGATTTCCAAATCTGTTCACTTAAGTGCAGGTCGTCAGCGAGAGAAACAAAAGAAATAGAGAAAAAAAAAATAACTAAACATTGTTGTGGTACAAGATCATTTGTAGAAGTAGAGGAATCTACGGTTAAGATACATCATATTTGTTCCCTTATTATTACATATACTTATTTATATCACTCTATATAATCTTATGGTTATATAAACATATTTTTCCTTCTGATATTGTGGAGAAATCCTCTAACAGGAGAAAAAGAGACACCAGATAAAATCTGCGAGATCCAACACACACGTAAGAATGTTAATGGAGAACGTGTATGGCTGGATCCACAATGTGAACAAATTGACGTAATTTCCTGAAATCACTATCATATTACCTTTTTTATGTACTATAAGCTATGCTCAATATATTAACCAATGGTTGTAAATGGTTATGTATTATTATAGGGACAACTCCAGTAACTTGTTGTTGAACAACAATCCGAAGAGATCGAGCTTCGCATGACCGGAGATGAGATTTTAACTTCGGTTCTTGTTGAGAAATAGGGATATGTTCGGGGAAAAGGATATGAGAAATAGAAAGTTTGCTTGAATTTGGAAGGATCATTGTCAGGTATAAAATATTTACAATCTATTGAGATATTAGATTGGAAATTGACATATATTTGAATGAATGTGGTTCTTATCTTTACACAATGGGACCAATTTTCACAACCTTTACGTTACTCTCACTTTACGTATGGTTAGTTTGAGGCTTTCAGCTTCGATAGCGAATTGACATAGGCTACAGAGTAGGGGTTGAGCTTGGAGGGACAAGGCGGTTCACCCGAATCTCCATCGGCGAAAATTACATTATTTATACATGGTCAAAACTATAATATATGTAAATAAATAGTAGATTCGAAAAGAACATCTCTACCTCTACAAGGTAGGATAAGATTTACGTACACTTTAAATCTTTTAAGGGGTGAAGTTCGAATTAATCATTTTAAGGGTGAACTTGCCAGCTCGTTAACGAAATCTTCACCACTACCTTTTAGTCCATTCAGTATAAATATGCACTTTTTTTTTCTACAATCATAAAGTGACTTGGTTTGTTTTAATGGCAAGGGCGTTCTTAAACAATGGGTTGACCAAGGAGGAGCATGAACGAGTAGAATGGATGTTTGATATTTGATCATATGTATGAATATGGTAAAACAGAAGTACTATACATCATTATTTTATTAAGGTATGTATCGTTGACTTCTTAGTAAGTGAAGTACTTGTAATAGTTTGTCGGAGAATGATTTTGTTAAATACTACGGGATGCTTTTAATCGCTAATATTATATGTAGTTCTTAAATTTGTTGTCAATTTTGTCTAATATAGGTATTAAATAAATTTAATTCTTTGGTTTATGAAAACAGTATTTTCATTTGAGCACAAAATTTAATCTAGTGGCAAATTGAGACTTGCCACTAATGATTAAGTAGATATGAGGCAATGGATTTTGCTATTATAAGTTTATTTTTAGCAACAAGATATAAGAGTCGCCACTAATATTTAAAGGTATAGGCGTGACATTGATTGCTACTAATATAAATGTGTGGTCACTAGTGATACTAATTTTGCAGTGATAAAGGTTGCTACTAATATAAAGGTTTTTGTGGTGAGGAAACAATTGTCACAGATGATAGGAATTTTGTGACAACATTTAAGTCGTCACAGATAATAGGAATGTTTTTGTGGCAAGAAATAAGTCGTCACAGATAATGGTGTTTTTGTGGCGATCCATAATCGTCACAGCTAATAGCATGGTTTTTATGGCAAGAAATAAGTCGTCACAAATGATGATGATTTTGTAGCGGCAAAGTCGCTGCTACTGCTACTATAATAGTGGCGACCTAACCCATATGGGTTTTGTCAAAATACAATTTGTAGCGAAATTATCTACCTTTTGTGGCGATAAAAATTGTCACAATTACTTTTTTATTGTGGCAACCTAGATTTGTTGTCGCAAATAAGTTTTAGTTTCGGAAGTACTACCAACGCCATAGTTGTCGCTGCCAAAGATATTTAGTGGCGATATTTTGTTATTTAGTGGGTACTTTTTTCGCCACTAAAAATCAGATTTCTTGTAGTGTGTCTTTACTACTTGCTGGCATCGAGAATTTCTTATTCGCCGCAAAGGTTTAGGTCCCGTTTGCACTTAAAGCTAACAAGGAAATACAGTACAAGTGAAGAAATTACATAGCCTGATATAGAAAAACATATAATTACTTCTACAGGCTGCTCAAGGTAACAGTTCCATGTTCCAAATACATGCAAAAATAGAACGTTGCTTATTGTAGCTTTATAGAACACAGATGATATAATTGACAGAAGTTAAAACTAAAACTAGGTTTAGATCCTTTCTAATATTGGACATTAGTTGACACCGGTAGCCTTGAGGCGCCTCGTTTTCTTAGTAATAATAGAATTATTATAGGGTTTATTTTAAAAAATATTTTGTATCATCAGTTTTTATTATTTTTATCTTTTTTTAAAACATGTTTAAGGTTATAAGATTAAAGAATATTTTTGGTGTATTTTATATGTTTTTAATTTAAGAATTCAAGATTAAAAAGTTTTTTTTTTTAATTAAACTCCAAACACTGTGTCAGGTCGAAATAAATCAAAAAGATATTAAGATGGAAGGAGTACTATTTATACAAGAAAAATCATATATCAGAAAAAGAAATAACTTTGCATCTCTAAAAGTTAGAAGAATAAACTTTAAATTAAGAAAATATTTATTTTTCTTAAAAAAAATTAGGGCCTCAGATTCATTTTTGGCCTTCGGCCACCAACGAGCTTGAGCTGCCCCTGAGCCTTTGTGACCTGTTCCGGTATTATACACAAGTCTTGAGGTGTACCCATGTTTAAATTTAACTTAGAAGAGGTAACCATACTTGTGAAATTCTTTGATAGATGATCGGTCACACACCCATCTAAGATTTTTAAGAGACCGAGCAAAATGGAAACAAACAGGAAACAAGATTATCTATTCTACAAGCATTTGGGGATCCCAAAGTTGGTTAGAAGAGCAACATGCCCCCTTAAGAGTGTATGCAAATCTTACCTCTACCTTAGATAGACAGGTTGTTTCCATAGACCCTCAGCTTAAGGAAGCGCATATCAAAGTAGATACTAAAAAAAGTATGTCCTAGCATTCGGAGAAAAGAATAGCAGCAACAAACAAAAAGTGTGATAATTGAAGTACAAGAGATAGCAGATAGTAACAAAAGCCGAGGACTATTGGAAAAAATACTACTGTAGTAAAAAAATACATATCAAAACCTTAAATTGTCCTCTTTTTTTAAATTCCTTGCATGTTGATGAGAAGACAGAAGCTAAAAAAAATTATCTTTCTTACTGGAACTATTCCGGGAAAAACAATAGGAAGTTAGATAGAGATATGCTTGAACCATTTTGATTTAAAGCTCTGCTTTCGTTATAGCATGGAAAGCATATTTGAAAGGTGCAACAGCTCTACAAAATCTTCTGAACCAACTTCAGCTAACAATAACCAGCCACAACCTGAGGTGAAGGTCTTGAATCAAGACCTTTCAGGTTGTGGCCGATCATTGTCTGTTGTGTTAGCTCACAAGATTTTGAAACATCATTGTATCTTGCAATATGCTATCTGTGCTGTAGCGAAATATTGTTATAGAGATTAATGAGGTTGAATATGGTGTTGAAGTGGATGGAAATTGGACATGGTTTTATAGTTGAAACAATAACATGGGATGGTCACTTTCATGAAGTTTTTTGGTAAGAGAAACATACATATGAGTAGGAAAATTAATAACTAAGTTGTTCTAAAACATATGATCAGAGAAAAAAACATATTCTACAAATTAAGAATCCTTAAAAATATATGGTAAGAGAAACATATATGGTAACTAGTAAGTAATATTAGGAGAATTAATAAATAAGTAGCCCTAAAATATACATGACAATAGAAACATATATTTGAAAAATTAAGAAATTATAAAATATATATGGTAAGTGAAACATATATGGTAAATGGTAATAGGATAATTTAACCACTAAGCATTTCTAATATATATATATATATATATATATATATATATATATATATAGATAGATAGATAGATAGATAGATAGATAGATAGATAGATAGATAGATATTAGGAAAACTAATAATTAAGTCATCCTAAAATTTATATGGTAAGAGAAACATATATGGTAAATAGTTTTAGAATAATTTAATAATTAAGCAACTCTAAAATATATATAGTTAGAAAAACATATATGGAGAGAAACATTAGAAAAATTAATAATTAAGTAGTCCTAAAATATGTATGATATGAGAAACATATATGATTGTAATTAAAATAATTTATAGTGAAGCAATCCTAAAATATATATAGTAATGGAAACACGTAAGGTAGGTAGTATTAGGGGAATTAATAATTAAACAATGGCATAATACATAAACAGGATCTATAACTTGAACCAGATTATAACTATGCCTTTTAGCTTTCCCAATGAACAAGTAGGCCCTTTAACTATATAAAAGTTGAACAAAAATGTACTTCAATTGTCCAACTTACATGCGTGAAAAGCAATAGCTCCTACATGGATTTGTAATACACTGAAATGCTGTCATCTAATAAAAAAGACACATAATAACTATGACTTTTAACTTTGTCATGCTCAAGTAACCCTTTAACTATACAAAAGCTAAACAAAAACATACTTCAATTATAACTCTGACACGTGTGTTTTTGAGTGTATACACGCATTTTTCTAGGTAGGATTGAAGTATTTTTTCGTTCAGCTTTACTCTAGTTAAAGGGCCTATGTAATACCCCGTACTTTTCTAACTCAGGTCTGCTCTTAGTGTACAATAGTTTTATGTAGAATTTTCAGTGCACTTAGAATTTTCCAGATTTAGATCCACCAGATGGTAGAAAATTGAATTAGCTTTTCAACAATATAAAATTTACCCAAATCTGATACCCGGGTGAGAAGTTATGACACTTTAAGTAAAGCAGCATGCAAATTGAGCACCACCACGTCACGGTGAAGTTCCAGGTCCTAATTGTTATTTTTCAGTGTGTCAATGCGAAAGCACCGCATCGCACCAATGGGTATTTTCCCAATTGTCATTTTCCAGTGAGACACCGCGGTGGTGTCGCGCCGCGCCAATGTCCATTTTAAGAATTGTTACTTTCCAGTGAGGCTCCGCGATAAAGGTGCCTCGCACCAAAAGACAATTTCATAGTTGTCCATTTTTGAATAGTTTCAGCCGACTTCTAGTGGCTTACTGCGTGGTGGTGAAGGCCAAAATCGGGACTTTCAGTGACTAAAATTTAAATTCTTTTAGGGGTAATTTAATTTTTTTCCACGGCCCTAATTAGTCTAAACACCTAAATTAACCCCAAAATAACCTAGTTAAGTCATTATTCACTCAATTTTTTTCAAATTGAAGATCACTCTCAATTAGGAAAACCCTAGCCTTCAAGAATCAAGAGCAATTATAAACAATTTCCCCAAGAAACTTCAAGAATTCGTCACCCAGGTATGCTAAGTCTTCATTCATGGGTTTATTTCACCCATGGAGTCCAAGTACCATGTTTTAAATTCAAATTATGATCTTTACAAAAAATTATGATTTTTAATTGAGATTTTAACCATGAATTCTCATGAACCTTTTCATATACTATGTTTTCATGAAATTGATGTTGATTATTATGCTCCGCGTATTTAAATGTTGTTGGTTACTAATTTAATTCATGACTAGTGATGTTGGTGTTGAAATCAAGATTTTACTGCAAGTTCTAAATCATTCCTATGCTTAGTTTACAAAATGTATGTCAAGTGTTTGATGAAATACCTGCAGGAGTGGATCTTGAATGAATCCTTTCATATTTGGTCCTTCAAGTTTAGTACTATTTTACTATTATTACTATCTAGTCCTAGGAGTTATGAATACCCGAAAAATATAGCTATTTATTTAGTCTCAATAAATTCAAAATAGTTTCGGACATAATATAAGCAATATCAGTTCAGTCAGTTATAAAAATCAGTTAAAATCATAACAGTTTAGTATTCCGAGTCGGTTTAGTTGGGAGTAGGATTTAGCACCGAGCGAGGACAGGAATGGCGTCTTCCCCGCCTGATAGGCGGAGTCGTTAGTAGCAGTCCGTGAACTCTAGAACTACGTAGATATGAGGAGTCACCCGTCAGTTTAGGCTAGATTATCTCACAGGGGTCACCCGTTAGCTTGACATCCTTAGTCCTTCGGGACAGTACATTAGTGTAGTAAATTCACACAGCCAGCGTTGGTACACGTGGCACAGTACTAACACCCTTCCAACAAGGGTGTAACGACCCTCCCTGTCTTTTAGGAAATCATTTCCTCTTTTCTATTCTAGCTCTCCCTGTAGTTTATGTACGTGAATTATGACTCACAGGATAAGTAATATCAATGCTTGAGTTGTGTGAAAGTTTTGAATATTTTAAATAATTATTTAATTAATAAATTAAAGGGTTAAAATAGCAATTTATTAACTTATGTGGTCAATATAAGAATAAAATTAAGTGGTTAAGATTTACCATCTATACTAATAATAGACTCAGATATATAGGGCAAGGAGAGAGGCACGCACTAGGGGCAGTTCTCCATCACAATGGTTGTAGGAGGGGTTATCGATAGCGTAGAGTGGTTGCACGTGAACTACTGCTAAGGTGAGCCGTTCACTACTATGTTACAATAAATGGGTTGAATTTTGTATAAATTAAGTTTTAAACAATCAAGTGTTACTTGTTATATAATTATATAATTATTCTAATTATTGACAGTTTGGTGAGAATGTTAATGCCTAAAGTGTCTAACAATTGGTCAATATTTGCTACTGCCCAATAGGGTCTTAATGTTGCTACCAAAGATTCTTGGTAACAATTAGTTAGTGGAAAATAAAAACAAATTAATTATGTTTTGGGTGATGAGCCAACCATTGACATCAATTAGAATTAGTTCACTGCATTAGATTAATTTGATGGCGATAAGTACAGTTTTTATTTCCTGTTTATTTTTTTTCGTACTTTTCTCCATAATCCGGAATGAGAGAAATTTAGGTTTAGGTTAAGGACTTTTAGAGTAAGAATTTGTAAATAGGTGTCATTAGATTCGTATTCTTATGGAAATTATATATTGAAATAGATTTGAAATATTCAAAAGTATTACAGAAGTGCAAGACCCTTGCAACGTAGCTTGTATTTGAATTCTTCGATTGAGATAGGTTACTGTAACGCCCTGGAAAACGGGTCCCGGAGCGTCACACGGTGCTTGAAGCTACGAGTCGCCCCAAGCTAACCCTTTGAGCCATTTTCATTTAGGTCAACACAAATCAACAGGGTTTCCAAAAATAACCCTCAAATATCAACATTATAATCATCATCCAAGAATAAAAGAATTTCAGAAAGATAACAAAATACGACTTATACTCATGCCTGAACTGACAAGCCTCTAAGAAAATCAATAAAACAAGTGAGCCATTGAGACATGCCCGAACTGACTCATACTCAGTTATCAAATGTAAACAATTTCGTGAAACTAACATCAGACATCACGTCTTCGGAACATGAGGACTCACCACAACAGAGGATGTAGAACAGCATGCCCGAAGAATCAGTGTCGAACCTTGAACTAAGCACCTGAACCTACATTTTGAGAAAATGCAGCCCACATCCGAAGATGTGGGCCAGTACCATGGAAAGAAACCGAGTATATGGGGGTGTATGCAGTTGTATAAACATCATAATCATAAATATTTATAAGAAATATATAGGATGTACGAAAGACTCACATAGCCTGAAGAAAATCATCATAATCATGAGAGGATGAAATAAGTACAATAACACATGTGAGTGATCATATAATTTGTCAATCAATTTCAGTTCATCAAGAATATCAATTCTCAATTCTCATATATTAAAATTGGATGAAACCAACTTCATTTTAAAGAGGACTCAAATAGCTTTCTTTTTATATATTATAGCTCACACAGTTCATTATATACAGGGAGTTATGATTGTTTGAAATGGACCCAGAAATACTTAAAACGGGGCAATAGGCTATGCGTTTTGCTTCTATTTTGAAATCCAAACGCAGCCTTATGCATTCCAAAAAATTTCAAAACTTATCCGAGAAGTACTATGAGCTTGCCCGATCGTAACGCAACTTGAAATTCTAAAAATGAATATCGGAAAGGTTGAACAGTTGTATCCCGAAGATTGCCAGCTAAAATGACACTAAGTCCTCATTACACTCACAAAAAATTTCAAGTTTTTAAGTCTAAGGGCATTCTATTAAAGGCTAATCCATGCACGACTTTTACGGGGTGTTACATTTTCTCCCCCTTGGGATCATTCGTCCTCGAGTGATGGATAGGAACTTGTTGAAGCCTTAAAGATATAGAATAACACGGACACGACATGTCCTTTAATAAAGAATACATTGATTTGAAACATGACCATATGGATGGAACTACTAATATTTTGAATTCTTATATCGGACACGCATATCTGATGCATGGAATACACGACTGAAGCTATTCATTAGCTGAATTCTCATAATGAACATGCATATCTGATGCATGGATCTGTCCTTGAGTTGTTCTCATGAACGCAGGACTAAATACACTGATAAGCTGAACTTTTTCTATTGAACATGCATTTTTAATGCACGCATATCTGACTGGACTTACGTATGAATGTATGATTGATTATGCAATGATAACTGGTGCAAGGCTTGTAATAAGAATCTATACATGCAACTGAATGAGGTATCTCCCCCTTGGGACACTATGTCCCTCTATGAATGCTCAATTCATTAAGATACTCGGAAAAAAAAAATTGAGGCGATGCACTAGGCACCTACAAATTGAATCATAACTGAACATCTGGAATCTGAATCTAATGCATGACACATGAACTGAGCTATACTCGCAACTACTGGTATACTCTATCTTGGAATAGTAGCATGTCTGAGATTTCGGGTCGCATGAATAAATGAAAAGACTAGAAAACAAGTCATGCGAATCTGCCTGTTAAACTGACTTACCGACTATACAGATTGAATTATGCTGGACTTTCATACTTAACTGGAGTATCTCTTCAACACTCTCTCTAAAGAAGTTCTAACAGTAATAGGGAGCCACGAATCTTGGGTATGGATTACACAAGACATCCAACTGAGGAAATCACAACATTAACTCTACTCTGCAGTCTGAAATATAGACATATAACTCCTAAATTAGGATAGAATTTTCAGACCTTTGGCAATACAACTTCTTACTTTCAGCCTTAGCGCACTTCCCGAATATCCCTTAACTATACTATTCCCTATAAATATGATATTCATTCAATTCAGCTTAAATTTCTCATATGAGCATTGACAAATTTTTCTACTAATGACTAAAATAGCTTAATCCGTACCCCGCGATCAAGTCTAACTCTAAGTCACAAAAATACAACATGCTACACCACGCTATTATTCTAAACAATATGATGCCACCTTCTATACCTCTTTTAAAGATCACATTCTAAGCATAACATGCCTTACCACTTTAATGACTACTCTGAACTCTTAATATGAAGTCGCTAATGCATATTACAACCTTCCACTACAATCCCAAAACGTCATTCAAGCCTAATTTATAACCACATGTTAACTTCAAGGAAAACACCCATAAATACATACTTCACATAGTTTCTAAACTATTATCAATATAACTCCCACACACTATCCTAAAAACATACACACACAAACTTTTCCACTAAACATCACATGTATCAAAGATTGGCCCCAAATCTCACCTCATACTTATGGCCTTATCTAAACAAACGTACTATGATCTTCCATCAACAAGAACATTTACTTCATCACCACTATCATTGCATAGGGAGGACACTAAAAGGTTAAAACATAAGACCCTGAAGCATGAGAAGATTTTTATATCGGACTGAACACATTATAAAGAGTGAGTACATGCGTCATGAGTTGCATGACCTCAACTAGAGTTCCTAACATAAGGAATGTAATTCCGACGACTTGAATGAACTAGAACTCATTATCTTGGAACTGGAAGAGTACGTGACTCTCTATCATATACAGGAATCACGAACTATGATCACGGAACTGAAACGTAAAGCTTGAGTAGGCATTGGGATCACTGAAAAATACTAAGATAAGAATGGGTTGAGTCTCACCCTCACTTTCTAACGTTCTAAATCATACTGCATCACTACTAGAATCTGAGAGCCTTACTTGGTCATTCGTTCTGTCATCTCCCCCTTAGCTTCAAGTCATCATCTAGAGTTTGGGAGATACTTTACCATATTCTAACTGAACTACACTTACTACACTCTAGGGTCTGAAAAAAAATAACAATACATGAATATCATAGAACTTAGCCCGAATGACTACCTTCTGGGATACACTCTATCTTTCTCTAGCCACCAATAGTCATAGTATAATGCTTGCACACTTATTCTATCGGTGTAACCTTCAAAAGTCAAGCTTAGATGCTAACACTTAACATGGATATCACCAAGCCTTTGATGAACCATATCTCTTTCGATAGAGCATACCACTATTGCGAATGCAAATTTATATCCCTCTACTATGAGAATCAAGATCACCGCAAAAGGCCCAACACTATCAATCAAAACACCTTAACATGGCTATTTAGATCACCATGTACCATCTAACTAGTCTTTCTCCACTTAACAATTCAATGGTACCACTAGCCACGCACAAAAAGTAATAACCTTAGAAAAATGCCACAACCTCATGTCACCTTAGGCATACTTCTACATCATACATGCAATATCATACACCACTACGAATCAAATAAACTTACTCTATTGCATGCACCGTTTAAGTCTATTAGATCACTTCTATACAACTAGTATTCATTAACCAAGAAATCTTCACATCCACCTTCATGGACATCAACTATTCAAACTTAATATCTAGTGCTATGCATGATTTACAACCCAACCTTACACGAAATTTTCACTTGGAAACTATGAAATAAACATCACGAAACTCTAGTGCACTAGAACTTCATAACCACAATAATCGATCATGACCTAACGGTTTTCCTTATCATAATCCATTAGCATGTACTATTTCATCACATCAAGCCTACTAATTTAATCCCACAAAACATGCATCATCAAACTCGTGCCACTATTTACCACCACACCATTTAAATTCAAGACTATAGTTTAGTATCAATCATTTACCACCAATGAAGAATGGAACATAATATAAATATACTAATCCATTAAATTGGGATATTCTACCCAAATATCTCAAAAAACTACTACATACCTTCTCACACGTAGCACTAGTTTACAACTACCAATGAAAAGAGGGTCAAGGGGGTTAAAGCCTCATAATAGACATGGTCAACTTTATCCTTATATTATAACCCCGTACAATCGTATCTACTTATACTTCTTTCTCACATCACAATTACTTACCCAAGCGTACATTTACACTACCTTCAAAATCCACAACAACCATGAGTCTATACTTATAACCTACTGCTAATCTGGCCATTTTTCATACTTCAAGCAAGGACAATTCACCTAGCTTAATAACTCCTTCTCTGTCTTCTACTAATAAACTAACACACAAGGACGAATCGCTTCATTACCAACTCTATCTCATGCAAAAAGATTCAGCTATACATATATTCAACCAACATAAGAACCACACGTTGAATGACAAATTGCTAGTGAATCGAAATAGGCCTCACACGGCTTCACTAGACTTTGAATTTTTTGTAGTTTGAATAAGAAAATAAAAAGAATGACAAGGCAACTATGCTAGTGAATCGAAAGAGCCCCACACGACTTCACTAGACTTTTTAGTTTCACCAACACGATGATAAAATATTTTCAAGAGATAGAAACTTGTCACACAACATTCCATAATATGAGAATACACATCTTACTTTGTATAGATAAAAAAAAATCTGAGTCAAATATTTCCCCCACAGATTATCATACAATCCACGCACGCTACTTGCTACCAATAGGTCATGACACCGACACTTTAACTTATACTACTATTTGGGTGGAAATACAATTCCAACACTTCTACTACACATCTTTTCCCTTAAGCATGACATCTGCAACATAAATTTCTGAAAAGGGCCGAATATACTCAATACAGAAGGCTGAAAAGCACGATTTCGTCAAGATCAAGGTTCACACTAGAACCCATACACTCTGAAGCAATAACGGACTCTTCTCAAGTCCTTGCACAATTTTAACATCTTATATGACGCGATCCGAAGAGACAATACCATTTAGACTCTAAACTTCTGCACTTGATTCACCCTAGAAATGTGATGGGTTTGAGAACATCAGAGTAAGGAAAGAATTTGGGATGATTTAACTTTCGTATGGACGTCACCACAACACAAATTAGAGTATGAAGGAGGAACATTCTGACTCTATTTCACGAACTAGAACATGAAGAAAGAGAGACATTCCTAAACATCTTGTAGACTCCTTCTTATAAGTGTGGCGCACTACACACCCATAAATAAGACTCTACCCGATGTGATTTCGCAGATACCCTGGGACCATGAACTGTGCTCTGATACCAAGTTTGTCACGACCCGAGCCTAGGCCCTAGCCGTGACGAGCATCCCGAACCATGAAGGCCCGGAACACCCATTCTCTATCTGGTTATCATGCACAACATTCGTAATCATGATAAAATGCGGAATTGAAACTGAGTACGGAATACATGGTCAAGTTCTGCAACATTTCTGAATAATGCTATCTTACATCAGTCTGCAAAATCTTTACTAAGAACACAAACATCTGTCTAAAAAGAAACTGGGACAAGGCCCCCAGTAAACCAAAAACATAATAAATAAGATAATGTCTGACATAATTAGGCCTTCCGAATAATAGAAGGCTCACCACTGCGAGATCAAGTCTGCAAATCCGAGAATGTCTACTGAGTAGCTGGACCCCTAGACTGGCACGCGAAGCAATCCAAAAATAGTATAATGGAACATATATATATATACATATTAAGTGAAAGCAATTTTTCATCAAGACATCATGTATAAAACGGTTTCCGAAAAATACATGGGCACTTTCTGAAAACATGTAACCTGCCTGTTCATTTCGAATCAAGATCTGTGTTTTACTTCTGAGTTAGGTGGTATTCCCCTACAAGTCTGATATTCTACGGGCTGTATGGAATCCGCCATTGACTCGGCGGGGAAGCCCCCAACCCAAGTGTGCCGCAAGGGTTGGAGTGTCTGAGTCTGATATGCCACAGGACATTTAAGTCAGCGCATAATAGTATACCCGGCTCGGCAAACCACGGTTTTAGGCAATGAATCGCTTGAACTCAATCCCTCTTCGGGGAACCACCTAACATCTCTGTATGTCTAAAATCATGAAAGTCTGAAATGTCTGTTAGTCTGAGTTTGATATGGCGTTAGTCTGAATTGGTATCGTCATACCAAGACATTGCAAGTCATGATTTTTCTGAGCCATATTGTATTAAGCAAGAGCTTTCATTCAAAACATAGTTTAGACCACCAAAACATGTAACTGATGTAAAGGATTTCATACTCCGAAACTTAAAGTCCAATTCATGCAGAAATTTCATCAAAAACCTGGTGGTCAAATGTCTTTAGCAAGTTCATGTATTCAAAATTGAAACACATTCATTCATATATGTATATAAACTGTCAAATCGCTTTGGAGATGGTCAAAAGAGCAAAAGAATGATGTTAAAACATCTTATACATAAATATATATACATAATTTAAAACCCCATTCTAAAACATGATTTTTTTTTTGCCCATGAGAATTTAGGAAAAACCCTGCGTACCTCTATTTCCAAGGATAATAGATGTTTCTTGAAGCTTGCGGATTGGTGATTCCAAATATGTAATTATCTTCGAAAACCTACGGTCGAATCTTGAACTATTTGGGTTTTTATTTTGAAACCCTAAGGAGAATTCTTGAGCAATTTTGGAAAAGTATGTGTATTATGGCTTTTGAGGGATTAAATCCCGTGTTGGTGGTATATATAGGGGTGAAGGATGACCAAAATACCCCTAAGGAACAATTAAGGTCAAATCTGTCCCTCAGTTGACAGTTTGATAGGCTGGAGTAAATCGATTATAACTTTTTACTCATATATTCCAATTTGATGAAACCAACTTCATTTTAAAGAGGACTCAAATATCTTTCATTTTATATATTATAGCTCACATAGTTCAGTATATATAGGGAGTTATGATTGTTTGAAATTGACCCAGAAATACTGAAAACTGGGCAATAGGCTATGCGTTTTGCTATTGTTTTGAAATCCAAACGCAGCCTTATGCATTTCGAAAAATTTCAAAACTTATCCGAGATTTACTATGAGCTTGCCCGATCGTAACACAGCTTGAAAATCTAAAAACGAATATCGGAAAGGTTGAAAAGTTGTATCCCGAAGATTTCCAGCTAAAATGACACTAAGTCCTCATTACACTCACAAAAAATTTCAAGTTTTTAAGTCTAAGGGCACTCTATTAAAGGCTAATCCATGCACGAATTTTACGGGGTTTTACACTGGACATCAAGAGTCTCGATAGCAACAATATCTTCTGTACCTTTACGAGGTAGGGGTAAGGTCTGCATACACTTTACTCTCTCTAGACCCCAACCATGGACTTTCATCGGGTATGTAATTCATTTCTCTCCCCGCGTCTCTTAGTTCAGTGCCATTCCAATCCCCCTAGAGTAGTAGAACCCATTCCTTCCCATACTTCATTACATCCCACTTCTTCGTTATCAACGCCTTCATTGTTGCAATCCCACCAGCCACCTCCATTTGCACCTGAAAGCGGAAAAAGATAACATTTTTCATTTTTACAATGATTTTATGAAAGATTACGATATATGTGGACTTACAATGATTGAAGAGAGTACTAGGTTTCTCAATGTTATCGAGCATTCTCACTTTTCTTCTCGGCTTTGCTGTTGAACCTTCTCCAAGAACTGCCAAAACCTTTCGAGCTGATTGGGTTCCGCTGCTACCTAGAAAACCAGTAAAAAGGAAAGAGTCAGGACTAAACAAGAATTTGTCGATCACTTCTTGAGAATGCACCAAATGCAAGAACATGTAACATTTTGAGATATTTTCTATATTTTCCATAGCAAAAACTCCACGTCAAATGTAGTTTCTCTGAGCATAGGAACCAAACAAACAGTAGTTTTTTCTCACTAGTAACCCAAGAAGATTTCTGTAAATTTGGGTGGCCGATTTGAATTCTTCCATTTCCAATCTTCATTACAACATCAAAGGCAAAGGCAAAGCCACGATTTGATGGGTTCTAAATTCTAGGATAGTGATATCGGGTGTTAGTAACTGAGTTCAAATTTAATTTTTGTGTATAGTTAGTGGACTTGATATAAATACAAGATTTGGACTGAAGCTACTGAATTCGGCCAAACCTGTATATAACCTTCTGGATCTATCCCTAGCAAAGATGATCCTTAAAACTTTTAGGCATTGTTTGGTTGGGAAACTAGTTATCCAGTGATTAACTATCCCGAAATTAGTTATCCCACCCCCAAGAATGCATAAAAATAACACTATAATCACGGAATAATTAATCCCCGGATGAGTTATCTCATGCATTTTATCCCAACCAAACATGGGATAAGCATATTTTAAAGTTAATCTCGGGATTAGTTATCCCTTATCCCTTCTACCAAACAACCCCTATCTAAAGGATTTCCATCTGTTTTTGGTAAGTACTGTATTAATGCTATTTTTTGGGGCTTAAGCAATTGTAACACCCCTTAAAAGTCGTGCATGGATTAGCCTTTAATAGAGTGCCCTTAGACTTAAAAATTTGAAATTTTTTGTGAGTGTAATGAAGACTTAGTGTCATTTTAGCTGGCAATCTTCGGGATACAACTTTCCAACCTTTCCGATATTCGTTTTTAGATTTTCAAGATGCGTTACGATCGGGAAAGCTCATAGTACATCTCGGATAAGTTTTGAAAATTTTCGGAATGAGTAAGCTGCGTTTGGATTTCAAAACAGTAGCAAAACGCATAGCCTATTGCCCAGTTTTCAGTATTTCTGGGTCAATTTCAAACGATCATAACTCCCTGTATATAATGAAATGTGTGAGCTATTATATATAAAACGAAAGCTATTTGACTCCTCTTTAAAATGAAGTTGGTTTAATCCAATTTGAATATATGAGTAAAAAGTTATAATCGATTTACTCCAGCCTACCAAACTGTAAACTGAGGGACAGATTTGACCTTAATTGTTCCTTAGGGGTATTTTGGTCATCCTCCACCCCTATATATACCACCAACACGGGATTTAATCCCTCGAACACCATAATACATATACTTTTCCAAAATTGCTCAAGAATTCTCCTTAGCGTTTCAAAATAAAAACCCAAATAGTTCAAAATTCGACCATAGGTTTTCAAAGATAATTACATGTTCGGAATCACCAATCCGCAAGATTCAAGAAACATCTATTATCCTTGGAAATAGAGGTACGCGGGGTTTTTCCTAAATTCTCATGGGCATAAAAAAATCATGTTTTAGAATGGGGTTTTAAATTATGTATATATATTTATGTATAAGATGTTTTAACATCATTGCTTTGGTATTTTGACCATCTCCAAAACTATTTGACAGTTTATATACATATATGAATGAATGTGTTTCAATATTGAATACATGAACTTGCTAAAGACATTTGACCACCAGGTGTTTGATGAAATTTCTGCATGAATTAAAGTTTAAGTTTCGGAATATGAAATCCTTTACATGAGTTACATGTTTTGGTGGTCTAAACTATGTTTTGAATGAAAGCTCTTGCTTAATACATTATGGCTCAGAAAAATCATGACTTGAAATGTCTTGGTATGAAGATACCAATTCAGACTAACGCCATATCAGACTTAGACTAACAGACATTTCAGACTTTCATGATTTTAGACATTCAGAATGTTGCATGTACAGAAAAGGTAAAAAAATGGGCATACAGAAATGTTAGGTGGTTCCCCGAAGAGGGCTTGATCTCAAGCGACTCATTGCCTAAAACCATGGTTTGCCGACCTGGGTATACTATTATGCGCTGACTTAAATGTCTTGTGGCGTATCAGACTCAGACACTCCAACCCTTGCGGCACACTTGGGTTGGGGGCTTCCCCGCCGAGTCAATAGCGGATTCCATACAGCTCGTGGAATATCAGACTTGTAGGGGAATACCACCTAACTCAGAAGTAAAACACAGATCTTGATTTGAAATGAACAGGCAGGTTACATGTTTTCAGAAAGTGCCCATGTATTTTTTGGAAACAGTTTTATACATGATGTCTTGATGAAAAATTTCTTCCACTTAATATATACATAAATATTTATATGTATGTTCCATTATACTATTTTTGAATTGCTTCGCGTGCTAGTACTTTTGTGATGACCCCCCTCTCCTTCCAGGTCCTGAGGCACAGTATAGGGGTCCAGCTACTCAGTAGACATTCTCGGATTTGTAGACTTGATCTCACAGTGGTGAGCCTTCTATCATTCGGAAGGCCTAATTATGTCAAACATTATCTTATTTATTATGTTTTTGGTTTACTGGGGGCCTTGTCCAAGTTTCTTTTCAGACAGATGTTTGTGTTCTTAGTAGAGATTTCGCAGACTGATGTCAGATAGTATTATTCAGAAATGTTGCAGAACTTGACCATGTATTCCGTACTCAGTTTCAACTACGCATTTTATTATGATTACGAACGTTGTGCATGATAACCAGATAGAGAATGGGTGTTCCGGGCCTTCATGGTTCGGGATGCTCGTCACGGCTAGGGCCTAGGCTCGGGTCGTGACAAACTTGGTATCAAAGCACGGTTCATGGTCCTAGGGTTTCTGCGAAATCGCGTCGGGTAGAGTCTTATTTACGGATGTGTAGCGCGCCACACTTATAAGCAGGAGTCTACAAGACATTTAGGAATGTCTCTCTTTCTTCATGTTCTAGTTCATGAAACAGAGTCAGAATGTTCCTTCTCACACTCTAATTCGTGCTATGGTGATGTCCGTACGAAAGTAAAATCATCCCAAATTCTTTTCTTACTCTGATGTTCTCAGACCCATCACATTTCTAGGGTGAATCATGTGCAAAAGTTTAGAGTCTAAATGGTATTCTCCCTTCGGATCGCGTCATATAAGATCTTAAAATTGTGCAAGGACTTGAGAAGAGTCCGTTATTGCTTCAGAGTGTATGGGTTCTAGTGTGAACCTTGATCTTGACGAAATCGTGCTTTTTAGCCTTCTGTATTGAGTATATTCAGCCCTTTTCAGAAATTTATGTTGCAAATGTCATGCTTAAGGGAAAAGATGTGTAGTAGAAGTGCTGGAATTGTATTTCCACCCAAATAGTAGTATAAGTTAAAGTGTCGGTGTCATGACCTATTGGTACCAAGTAGCGTGTGTGGATTGTATGATAATCTGTGGGGGAAATATTTGACTCAGATTATTTATTTATCTATACAAAGTAAGAAGTGTATTCTCATATTATGGAATGTTGTGTGACAAGTTTCTATCTCTTGAAAATATTTTATCATCGTGTTGGTGAAACTAAAAAGTCTAGTGAAGACGTGTGGGGCTCTTTCGATTCACTAGCATAGTTGCCTTGTCATTCTTCTTATTTTCTTGTTCAAACTACAAAAAAATCAAAGTCTAGTGAAGCCGTGTGAGGCCTATTTTGATTCACTAGCAATTTGTCATTCAACGTGTGGTTCTTGTGTTGGTTGAATATATGTATAGCTGAATCTTTTTGAATGAGATAGAGTTAGTAATGAAGCGATTCGTCCTTGTGTGTTAGTTTATTAGTAGAAGACAGAGAAGGAGTTATTAGGCGAGGTGAATTGTCCTTGCTTGAAGTATGAAAATGGCCAGATTAGGCAGTAGGTTATAAGTATAGACTCATGGTTGTTGTGGATTTTGAAGGTAGTGTAAATGTACGCTTGGGTAAGTAATTGTGATGTGAGAAACAAGTATAAGTAGATACGATTGTACGGGGTTATAATATAAGGATAAAGTTGACCTTGTCTATTATGAGGCTTTAAACCCCTTGACCCTCTTTTCATTGGTAGTTATAAAGTAGTGATACTTGTGAGAAGGTATGTAGTAGATTTTTGAGATATTTGGGTAGAATATCCCAATTTGATGGATTAGTATATTTATATTATGTTGCATTCTTCATTGGTGGTAAATGATTGATACTAAACTATAGGCTTGAATTTAAATGGTGTGGTGGTAAATAGTGGCACGAGTTTGATGATGCATGTTTTGTGGGATTAAATTAGTAGGCTTGATGTGCTGAAATAGTATATGCTAATGGATTATGATAAGGAAAACCGTTAGGTTACGATCGATTATTGTGGTTATGAAGTTCTAGTGCACTAGTGTTTCGTGATGTTTATTTCATTGTTTCCAAGTGAAAATTTCGTGTAAGGTTGGGTTGTAAATTATGCATAGCACTAGATATTAAGTTTGAACAGTTGATGTCCATGAAAGTGAATGTGAAGATTTCTTGGTTAATGAATACTAGTTGTATAGAAGTGATCTAATAGACTTAAACGATGCATGCAATAGAGTAAGTTTATTTGATTCATAGTGGTGTATGATATTGCATGTATGATGTAGAAGTATGCCTAAGGTGACATGAGGTTGTGGCATTTTTCTAAGGCTATTACTTGTTGTGCGTGGCTAGTGGTACCATTGAATTGTTAAGTGTAGAAAGACTAGTTAGATGGTACATGGTGATCTAAATAGCCATGTTAAGGTGTTTTGATTGATAGTGTTGGGCTTTTTGCGGTGATCGTTATTCTCATAGTAGAGAGATATAAATTTGCAGTCGCAATAGTGGTATGCTCTATCGAAAGAGATATGGTTCATCAATGGCTTGGTGATATCCATGTTAAGTGTTAGCATCTAAGCTTGACTTTTGAAGGTTAAACCGATAGAATAAGTGTGCAAGCATTATACTATGACTATTGGTGGCTAGAGAAAGATAGAGTGTATCCCGAAAGGTAGTCATTCGGGCTAAGTTCTATGATATGCATGTATTGTTATTTTTTTCAGACCCTAGAGTGTAGTAAGTGTAGTTCAGTTAGAATATGGTAAAGGATCTCCCAAACTCTAGATGATGACTTGAAGCTAAGGGGGAGATGACAGAACGAATGACCAAGTAAGGCTCTCAGATTCTAGTAGTGATGCAGTATGATTTAGAACGTTAGAAAGTGAGGGTGAGACTCAACCCATTCTTATCTTTGAATTTTTCAGTGATCCCAATGCCTACTCAAGCTTTACATTTCAATTCCGTGATCAAAGTTCGTGATTCCTATATATGATAGAGAGTCACGTACTCTTCCCGTTCCAAGCTAATGAGTTCTAGTTCATTCAAGTAGTCGGAATTACATTACTTATGTTAGGAACTCTAGTTGAGGTCATGCAACTCATGACGCATGTACTCACTCTTTATAATGTGTTCAGTCCCATATAAAAATCTTCTCATGCTTCAGGGTCTTATGTTTTAACCTTTTAGTGTCCTCCCTATACAATGATAGTGGTGATGAAGTAAATGTTCTTGTTGATGGAAGATCATAGTACGTTTGTTTAGATAAGGCCATTAGTATGAGGTGAGATTTGGGGTCAATCTTTGATACATGTGATGTTTAGTGGAAAAGTTTGTGTGTGTATGTTTTTAGGATAGTGCGTGGGAGTTATATTGATAATAGTTTAGAAACTATGTGAAGTATGTATTTATGGGTGTTTTCCTTGAAGTTAACATGTGGTTATAAATTAGGCTTGAATGACGTTTTGGGATTGTACTGGAAGGTTGCAATATGCATTAGCGACTTCATATTAAGAGTTCAGAGTAGTCATTAAAGTGGTAAGGCATGTTATGCTTAGAATGTGATCCTTAAAAGAGGTATAGAAGGTGGCATCATATGGTTTAGAATAATAGCATGGTGTAGCATGTTATATTTTTGTGACTTAGAGTTAGGCTTGATCGCGGGGTAAGGATTAAGCTATTTTAGACATTAGTAGAAAAATTTGTCAATGCTCATATGAGAAATTTAAGCTGAATTGAATGAATATCATATTTATAGTTAATAGTATAGTTAAGGGATATTCGGGAAGTGTGCTAAGACTGAAAGTAAGAAGTCGTATTGCCAAAGGTCTAAAAATTCTATCCTAATTTAGGAGTTATATGTCTATATTTCAGACTGCAGAGTAGAGTTAATGTTGTGATTTCCTCAATTGGATGTCTTGTGTAATCCATACCCAAGATTCGTGGCTCCCTATTACTGTTAGGACTTCTTTAGAGAGAGTGTTGAAGAGATACTCCATTTAAGTATGAAAGTCCAGCATAATTCAATCTGTATAGTCAGTAAGTCAGTTTAACAGGCAGATTCGCATGACTTGTTTTCTAGTCTTTTCATTTATTCATGCTACCGGAAATCTCAGACATGCTACTATTCCAAGATAGAGTATACCAATAGTTGCGAGTATAGCTCAGTTCATGTGTCATGCATTAGATTCAGATTCCAGATGTTCAGTTATGATTCAATTTGTAGGTGCCTAGTGCATCGCCTCAATTTTTTTTTCCGAGTATCTTAATTAATTGAGCATTCATAGAGGGACATAGTGTCCCAAGGGGGATATACCTCATTCAGTTGCATGTATAGGTTCTTATTACAAGCCTTGCACCAGTTATCATTGCGTAATCAGTCATACATTCATACGTTAGTCCAGTCAGATATGCGTGCATTAAAAATGCATGTTCAATAGAAAAAGTTCAGCTTATCAGTGTATTTAGTCCTGCATTCATGAGAACAAGTCAAGGACAGATCCATGCATCAGATATGCATGTTCATTATGAGAATTCATCTTATGAATAGCTTCAGTCGTGTATTCCATGCATCAGATATGCGTGTCCGATATAAGAATTCAAAATATCAGTAGTTCCAGCCATATGGTCATGTTTCAAATCAATGTATTCTTTATTAAAGGACATGTCGTGTCTGCATTATTCTATATCTTTAAGACTTCAACAAGTTCCTATCCATCATTCGAAGACGAATGATCCCAAGGGGGAGATAATATAACACCCCGTAAAAATTCGTGCATGGATTAGCCTTTAATAGAGTGCCCTTAGACTTAAAAACTTGAAATTTTTTTGTGAGTGTAATGAGGACTTAGTGTCATTTTAGCTGGCAATCTTCGGGATACAACTTTTCAACCTTTACGATATTTGTTTTTAGATTTTCAAGCTGCGTTACGATCGGGAAAGCTCAAAGTACATCTCGGATAAGTTTTGAAATTTTTCGCAATGCATAAGGCTGCGTTTGGATTTCAAAACAGTAGCAAAACGCATAGCGTATTGCCCAGTTTTCAGTATTTCTGGGTCAATTTCAAACGATCATAACTCTCTGTATATAATGAACTGTGTGAGCTATAATATATAAAACGAAAGCTATTTGAGACCTCTTTAAAATGAAGTTGGTTTCATCCAATTTGAATATATGAGTAAAAAGTTATAATCGATTTACTCCAGCCTAACAAACTGTCAACTGAGGGACATATTTGACCTTAATTGTTCCTTAGGGGTATTTTTGTCATCCTCCACCCCTATAAATACCACCAACACGGGATTTAATCCCTCAAACACCATAATACACATACTTTTCCAAAATTGCTCAAGAATTCTCCTTAGGGTTTCAAAATAAAAACCCAAATAGTTCAAGATTCGACCGTAGGTTTTCGAAGATAATTACATGTTCGGAATGACCAATCTGCAAGCTTCCAGAAACATCTATTATCTTTGGAAATAGAGGTACGCGGGGTTTTTCCTAAATTCTCATGGGCATAAAAAAAATCATGTTTTAGAATGGAGTTTTAAATTATGTATATATATTTATGTATAAGATGTTTTAACATCATTGCTGTGGTCTTTTGACCATCTCCAAAACGATTTGACAGTTTATATACATATATGAATGAATGTGTTTCAATTTTGAATACATGAACTTGCTAAAGACATTTGACCACCAGGTGTTTGATGAAATTTCTGCATGAATTGAACTTTAAGTTTCGGAATATGAAATCCTTTACATCAGTTACATGTTTTGGTGGTCTAAACTATGTTTTGAATGAAAGCTCTTGCTTAATACACTATGGCTCAGAAAAATCATGACTTGCAATGTCTTGGTATGACAATACCAATTCAGACTAACGCCATATCAGACTCAGACTACCAGACATTTCAGACTTTCATGATTTTAGACATTCAGAATGTTGCATGTACAGAAAAGGTAAAAAAATGGGCATACAGAGATGTTAGGTGGTTCCCCGAAGAGGGCTTGAGCTCAAGCGACTCATTGCCTAAAACCGTGGTTTGCCGACCCGGGTATACTATTAAGCGCTGACTTAAATGTCCTGTGGCGTATCAGACTCAGACACTCCAACCCTTGCGGCACACTTGGGTTGGGGGCTTCCCCGCCGAGTCAATGGCGGATTTCATACAGCCCGTGGAATATCAGACTTGTAGGGGAATACCACCTAACTCAGAAGTAAAACACAGATCTTGATTTGAAATAAATAGGCAGGTTATATGTTTTCAGAAAGTGCCCATGTATTTTTCGGAAACAGTTTTATACATGATGTCTCGATAAAAAATTGCTTCACTTAATATATACATATATATATATATGTATGTTCCATTATACTATTTTTGGATTACTTCGCGTGCCAGTACTTTTGTGCTGAGCCCCCCCCCCCCCCTCATTCCAGGTCCTGAGGCACAGTCTAGGGGTCCAGCTACTCAGTAGACATTCTCGGATTTGTAGACTTGATCTCGCAGTGGTGAGCCTTCTATTATTCGGAAGGCCTAATTATGTCAGACATTATCTTATTTATTATGTTTTTGGCTTACTGGGGGCCTTGTCCAAGTTTCTTTTCAGACAGATGTTTGTGTTCTTAGTAGAGATTTCGCAGACTGATGTCAGATGATATTATTCCGAAATGTTGCAGAACTTGACCATGTATTCCGTACTCAGTTTCAATTCCGCATTTTATTATGATTACTAACGTTTTGCATGATAACCAGATAGAGAATGGGTGTTCCGGGCCTTCATGGTTCGGGATGCTTGTTACGGCTAGGGCCTAGGCGCGGGTCGTGACACTCTCCCTGATGAACTATACACTGAAGGCCTTGCTTTCTGTAACTGCTACTCTTAACTTTCTCTAGCCTCTATATCCATCACCCTATAACTCACACTCACGCGGGTATAAATATCCACACCCGTTATCACATACCCACTTATTCTCCACCACTTAAGATACTCGCATTAAATCTCTCATCGTAAAACTTACAACGTAACAAAATTTTCACAACTATATCAAAGTTGAATATTGCCTGCCTAGATTTCCTCAAGTTCAACTTTAATGAACACTATAAAACAGCTCCCCAAACTTCTCCATACTACAAATTCAAAAACATAAACTATGTACACTTGACACTTATACCATACAATCTTATTTAACAACATGTTATCGGGGTTCAACTTATTTTAATATGAATATAACTCTTATATCCTTAATAACTCAACCACAAGTCATCTTTTTTTTAACACTAGTCCTTATGTATATATATATATCACTATCTATCAACTCTTCTTCCATAAGCTACCAACGTAGGCAATTTCACACATAACATTAAGCCTACTAATTAATTCCCACAAAACATTCATCAATAATATTAAGGTATTACTCTTACCACCACACTTCACATCCAAAGTTCAATCCTATAGTCTAGCGTCAATCATGTACCACTAATGAAGCATGCCATATACTATAATAGCCTATCAAATTGGTATTTCAACCCAAAATACTTCATTTCATTTAAATACTACCTTCGATCACGTCTCCTCCATGACATTGCTACTATACCTCAAAATCTACTGCATACCTTCTGACAAGAAGCATTATTTTACAACAACAAGAATAAAGACAATCAAGGGGGGGGGGGGGGTAAAGTCATAATAGGGATAGTCGATCTTAATCTTATAACATAACCCATTATGATCTCATAAACATACTTCACTTCCCCACGTCATAATTACTTACCCATACATACATCCCCACTACCTTCAAGTTTAATATACACCAATGAGTCTCTATTTGTAACCTATTGACTAATCTACCCCTTTTTCATTCACAGCCTATAAATGATTTCTACAACCACCATAACTATCATTCTAGGCTCCTTCCCTAAATTTAATAAATAATCCTCATAGCCAAACACTTTATTCACAGACTATCATACAATCTATAAATCTTGCTATAACATTAGTCAACCACCATAAAAGGAAAAGCCTCCCCTCAATCAACAGTTATACAACTATAACTAATTATTTATACAAAACTCACCCTCACTCTGACTTCTAATCTTATGACTTCATATCACCAACTTCTTGGCCCATCTCACTACCAATAGGTCATGACACTTTAACATATACTACTACTCGAGTGGAAATATAGTTCCAACATTCTTCTACTCATCATTACCCTTAAGCATGACATCTGCAACTAAAAATTTGAAAGGGAACTGAATACACTTTGTACCTCAGGCTGAAAAGCATGATTTCATCAGGATAAAGGTATACACTCGATGCAATACAACTTGAACCACTATTAGACTCCTCTCAAGTCCTTGTGATATCACATAAATGTATGAATAACTCAATTATAGAGAACCACATCGCTGAGGGATATAGACTCTTAGACTTGTATCACAGCAATAATGAGGTATTGCCTATGAAATTTAAACAAGGAAGGAAATTTGGATAACTTTCTTATGAACACCGCTATAGCACGAACTAGAGTATGAAAGAATAAGAAACAACTCCCAAATGCACGGTAGACTCCTGATTATAAGTGTGGTGCACAACACACCCATAAGTAAGACACTACTAGACAGGACTTCGCAGATACCCTAGGACCATGAACCGTGCTCTAATACCAAGTTTGTAATGACCCGAACTGAGGCCCAGGCCACGACGAAAATCCAAAACCTTGAAGGCCCGAGAGCCCTTCTCTATTGGCAATCACATACACAATTCATAAAATATAAGAAAAAGCAGAAAACAAAACAGAATTAAGGTTATGCAATTTCAACAAAACATATGGTTATAATTTCAACAAGACCCAAATCCATCTAACACCTGTCTGCAAAATCTCTACTAACAGAAAGAAAACAATATCTGTTTGAAGATTGGATAAGGCCCCCGATCAGACCATGAACTAAAAATAATGAAATAATGAGATAAGGCCTTCAAAAATAAGGGAGTCTCACAATCTCCAATCATCTGACAATGGTCCAAATTTTAGCGGGACCCCGGTACTAATCCTTAGATCTTAAAATATAGGGGGTTAATACAAATGTATTGGTATGTAGAGCGATCCAAAATAATGTATTTCTATATAACATAAGTGAGACAAATTTGTAAAACGATTTACATATGTCATATGAAAACTCATGGGCAAACTTAAAAGACTTTTCAAACAATTCCTTGAAACAAGACTCACTCTTTGTTTACTTCCGAGCTAGTTGGTAAACCCTATAATTCTACAATCCCACAAGCTATATGAAAACCTCCATTGACTCAACGTCCAATCCCCTAACCCAAGTTACCGCAAGAGT
Organism: Capsicum baccatum var. pendulum; assembly: GCA_030864225.1. NCBI lineage: Eukaryota > Viridiplantae > Streptophyta > Magnoliopsida > Solanales > Solanaceae > Capsicum > Capsicum baccatum. Next base: position 12,563,878 of record CM061561.1, read on the forward strand.
TTGGGTTTCTAATTTTAATATGCCACAGGGAACTAGGCCAGCATATAATCCCTCTTTGGGGACAAAATTACCCATATCAAAAAATTACAAGTTTGGGCAATGAGTTTTCTAGGCTCATGCCTTTTTCAGGTAACCACCTAACTCTCTTTAGGACCGTTTGTTTACTCTTTCTAAACATGTATCTTTCTGAATTCAAAATCTAAAAAGCTGAGTGAAATCTGTATTTTTAGTCTATTCTGAATCTACTATAGCATTGATCTGGTATCATCATATTAAGACTTACAAGTCATATGTCTAAGGTATATTGTATCATTTTATAATCCCTTCATTAAAAAAAAGTGCTTTGACCACAAATTCGTTCAAATAGTTCAAGTGAATTTGCATATCGAAGTACATGAACACATATGCAAGATTCCTTCTTTCAATTCTTAAACATGTGGTGGTCATTTACTTTGTAGCAAACCATGAAATTCTTTCAATAATCATCATTAATATTTACAAAGGAAGATAACTCCCTCTCTATAGTTTATAATCAATATCATGCCTTAAACAATAGTCAAGAAAACCTTTATGCCACGCTTCTAAATATGATATTCATCAATTTATTACATGTGAAAATCAAGTGATGTCATAATAAGAGAGGGGGTATAGATATTCATGGTCTCAATTCAACTTTCAATCTCAAAATGCATACATATATAAATACAAACAAAAATCAATTTTATGGAAAGGCCTCAAGACCAAAACATATCATCAAAAGGGTTCACAATTTCATAACAGTACGATTTAGTAACTTTAAACCCTATCCAAAATGATTTCAACATGCCCATGTAGTTTAGGAAAACCCCATGTACCTTAGATTACTTAGGTTGATGGATGAAAATCTAAATCTTGATTCGTTTCTTGGAAATCTTGTACTTAAGGATTAATTCTTAATCTTTGATGAAACCCTAATTTATCTTGTTCTTGAGAGTAGAAAGGATTAATGTGCTAAAAACTAATAAAATATGGATTATAATTGTTAATATATGATTTATATTCGTGGAGAAGCAGTTTGAGATGGGAAACTACCAAAATACCTATTTTAAAAAAGCCCATTTGAGCAACTCAACCTCGACTGATGGTTTGGTTGACGGACCGTCAGTCTGGTGAGGAATCTTCACTCCAACCTTCCAATTATGGCCATATAAAGATCTTGATATTTCAAGTGGACGGCTTAACTTGGAGGGCCATCACTGGCTTGACCGTCCGTCAGTCTGGCCATCGTAATTTGGCAGACTGACACCTCTCTGGAAAACAAGCAGAACTTTTTACTCAGATATCAGATTAGGGAAAAACTAGTGGAGTTTAAAATAAGACTCAAATGTATTTCATTTGATATATAGTAAGTCCTATAACTCATTATATACACGAATTTTTGGTCGATGAAAGTTTACCCAAGTTGAGAAGTTCACTAAAACTTAATCGATAGAAAAATTATCAACTCGTCTTTGAGTTAGGGGATTTTGGTGACCTCAATTCATATTCAAAGATATTAAAAAACTATGAAACTGATTATCACACATATATTTAAGTGGAATTATTGGGTTCGGGTGTAAACGCATGCAAAAGACGGTTCAAAATTTATCCCGAAAGTGAGGGGTGTTACAATAAACAAATCTATAGGTGTATGTATTATTCCATAAATATGTAGGAGTCTATAATAAATAAATAATATGGTAGATTATAAGTTCCATAAATTCCCAGAGAAAGCCAAATAACGTGTACGATGCATTAATCCTCTTGACAAAAGCTTCTTTTTGCTTGGTAAGATCAATCTTCTCTTTCACATAGCTCAAGGTCAGCCCAAAGGACTCTTTTCCCCATGGATATCCTTGAAGAATTCTAAATCATCTACCATCTTGATCAAACCAAAGCACACTTCAACTTTTGTTGATTATTCAGCCTATTACCTTTCATCAGGCTAATCAACTTTGCGGCAGTACTGCTCTTGTTCTTCGTCACCTTAATATGAAAGTTTTTTAAATTTGGGAGGACATTGTTTATTTTTGATTCACGGGGATATGCTGAACAATTCAGCCTCGTAATCAAAGAAAATTCCTTTAAGCCAAAACAAGTTGGCTTACCATTCACACAAAACCAAATTTCATGCATTTTGTTTTTTTATACGTCGCAGCAACACATAATGGACCATCTGTCCATTAAACTTAAAATGTTTCGGTATATGACTCAAGTTTCCCTAACTTTTCTTCTTAAAATCAGATTACAACTTATGTTCAAAAAGAATCCATCTAAACTCTCGATTGACCGTTATTCTTGCTCAGACGGAAATCATTGCAGGAAAATAAGCTAGATCATCCATCCAGGTTGTTAGGCTGTAAGAATCGACAGAGATATATCACACATAAATTGGCAAGGATAGGGGATCCTCCTCCTCCCCGTCTCCGCTATCTCTCCTATCCTCGTCTTTCTTGCTATCACTTTCACTTTCTTCTTCACTTTTCCCTTCGCTATCCTCAACATCCTTACTCTAGTGTGCACTACTATCGTGATATTCGACAATTTTGGCAAGAATTTTTTATTCAGTTTTCGACTCTGATTCATCAACTACAGGTTTTTTCCTCTTAGAGGTTTTGGAAACTTCTTCGGTGTTTTGCTTCCTACTGCGAGAAGAAGTGGAAGCAGGCCTTTTGAACTGCTCTATGAACTCTTCTCACCATTAATGATCTACAACAAAAAATGAATCTGCAGTGGTCGATCTATTAATAAAAATAAAAAAATGCAGCAAAAATAAATCTGTAATGGTCGATCCCACTGATCTATTAAGAAAAATGGGAAAAACCTCTCACATCAAACATGCTAATCAAGTTCCAACTTCACCAGATATTGGAAGTGCAATTCACAACAACAAGAAAACCATTAAAATGGGTCTAATTCAGTACAAAAAATTCAAAATCAATACGCAATATAAGTACAAAAATTTACAAACATTCTACAGATTAGCCAAAGCAAAACACCATTAAACATGTGGAATCAACAATGTTAACTAAAAATAATCAAATTTCAACTAACTCAACAAAGAACAGTTCAATTTTTGTCAAAACCGAAGAACTCCAACACAAAATTACTAAAATGGATCTAAAACTGATTGGGTAAGAAGATTAAACATACCTGAGCAAGATAAACTGAATAATTTCGACTGAGGAAGCAAGAATCGCGCAAAACTTTTTTTTTCAAAAAATATGAACTAAAATCGGGAGAAGGAAGGTTTTTGAGGAGAAAGGAACGTTGTTGAAAATATTAAATGATTTTAATAAATGCTTAGAAAATTAATAAATATAAAAAAGGGACTATGTTGTATTTTTTTTCAAGTTTTTAAAATGTTAAAGAGGCCCTTGACCCCACAACCCTGGCCCACTTTTTGCCTTTTTCAATCTCTAACCCTAAAAAATAAATGAAAAAAAAATTTGGTCTATACTTTCAAAATATTTTGAAAGTGGTTAGATTTAAAAATAGTCTCTAGTAATGAGGTTGTAAAGTAATGATAGTAGAGAACAGTCGTTGAGTTTGCCTTTCTTGTCTTTCAAAATAACTCTATGGTTGTTGTATTCTTTGCTATTAGCTGATGAATTGAGATGAGTTTTTACGAATTCAGGACTAGAGATTAAAGCAAGTCATGACTTTGAAACACACTTGAATTCCAACAGTACTTTTACGGGAAGCTTAGAGAGAATTTCAATGATGATTTCTTCGGGTAACAGGACATGAGTTACCGATTTTCTTCTCTTTGAAGCTCTAGTTTTCAGCATTGCAGATATGCAGATTTTGAAAATGGAATGTAGGGTTTTGTCTTTTGTGATAAAGAAGTTGGTCTTGGTTAATTAGGGTTTAATATACAGAAAAGGGTCAAAAATTACCCTGAACTTTTCAAAATGGAGAAAAATACCCTTATTTGTTTTTTGACTCAAAAATACCCCTTTATTTGTTTTTGACTCACAAATACCCCTCACTTTAACAGAGTTTCACCAAGCACGCCATGTGAAAGAAAATCACCACATAACTAGTCCACGTCGGCATCCACCTAGATCAGGCATTTAAGTAAATTTTAAACTTGCCATCTAGTTCTTTCTTTGCACTCGGTATGACGGTATCCGATACTAGTATTGAAGTCTGACTAAATTCGATTTCATGCAGGGTTTTATATTTGATGCAATTAGTGGGATGGTGAATAGAGTAGGTTTATTTTTCAAAAATTTAAATGTTATTTTGAGCATATTTAGTCCGCAGTGAAACATCTTTGATCAAAAATAATAAAATGGATACCAAAAAAATAATCGCAACTACAAAAAACAAGATAAAACTGATCGATTAATTCAGTCGATTTGATAAAAAATAAAGGACTAAAAAGATGATCAGGATAATATTTGACGGACGAAAGGATTAATGGGTTAATTCTGGCTAAAATCTTCACTTTTTTGAACTAGCCATCAAAAACCATATAATTAAAAAGTAGACAATCCTTAATGTAAGAATAATATTTGGATAAAATAATAAGAATAATAAATTTTTTTTAATAAATATAATGAATAAAATAATAAAAATATTTCAATTTTTGTTCGTATTTTCAGCCTACCCTTGACAATTCTGATGGTCAACTAACTTGACGTAAATTGACTTGCCATAATTTTGTGTAATCGCTACTTGTGACATGCATATATTATAATGATAGTACAAGGGTATAAATTTAGAGTTTGTAAAAACAAATCAATTATTGTTAAAGGAAGATTGATTAAATTTGTTGGATGATCTTTTGAAAATGTTCGTCTAGCTCCCTCTCCTCGATCTCTTCACTTTGTTCGGCTCAACATTGAGCACCACAACATGGATTGGTGAAACTGGTCTGATACCATGTGAGAATAATCTTTGACCTAAGTAATCGCCAAAAATTAGTCCGGAAAGGCTGCCAAGATACATAAACAACAGTGTATAAAAAATAACACACAAATACAAAGTTTTTGAGTTCAGAATGAATATGAACTTATTATACCAATCTAATACATAAGGTGATTTACAATAATGACCTTGAAATTTGGCGGTCCCTTGCCCCTTGGGAAAAGCTGCAAGTTTTGCATCATGGGCAAATAAAACTTTCGACTTTTAACCTTAAAATCTTGTTAAAGACATAATTTCCCCCTCAAGATAGCTTCAATGTTCGTTTTGACAACTTAGCAGCTAAGACCGTTACTTTTACCTGTTGAACACCCAACATAATATAAAATGTAACTATTTTCACAAGTAAAAAATTAAAATTAGTGAATTCAGTTGAACGAACAGAAATGGACCAATGTAACATACACAAGATATATACAAAAAGAACTTTTCATATGCCTCTCATTTCTCAATCTAGTTTCAACAAGAACACAACTTTGACGAGCCCATCCATCATATCATGTATATCCACTTCATTAGATCCACCTTGTCGCCAAATAAAAATCGTTTTGGTTAGAGTATTGACCAAAATTTTGTTGATCTGGCTCAGAAAGTTTCGAGTGCGACCCATGTTTGTGATGGACCTTTACAGAGGCGGATTTAGAATTTAAAGATTGTGGGTTCCTAACAATGCTTTAGTAAGCTTCTTTTTTAACACTAGACCAATAACACACTTTGTTTGTGGGTTCCCAACTTATAATTCTTATATTTTTACTACTTTTTTTATTATAAATTCAAGAACAGTACGAGAGTTATGGGTTTCCAGGAACCCACACTTAAAGCTGTGCAACCCCCCTTGACCTTTATGTTTTTGGGCCTAGGGCTTATTTATATGCACGTATTATATAAGTGCAATTAGTGGGTCAATTTTTATTATTCAAGAGTTACGTCTCTCCAAATTGTGTCTCTCTCCATTATAGTGAAACCTCCTTTGCCTCAGCTCATGGTTTTCCCCGCAAGTGTTTCCACGTAAATCTGCGTGTTATTGTTTTCTTTCAGCTTGTGGTTTACTTTATTTCAGCCCGATTGATAACACTTTTCTTCGATGATCAAAAGTTGGAAACTAAACTAGAAAATGTGTATAATAAACATTAAATTATAAAAAAGTAACTAAGCATAAAAAGTGCCATTCTAGATTCGTTAAAGTATAAAAGAAAAGTAAGATGCATAAAAAGGGATCGAAACTCGAAAGTTTACTTACTTGAACGGAACAAGCTCCATTCATTACAAAGAAGGTAGGATTTCAATATAAGCTCACAAAAAATATGGCTATTCCTATGTACAAAAGTTATATCAAAGAACGTCAAAAGAGTAAAGATTGTCCAAGTTTCTGTTCCTTTAGAAGGTATTTGTAGTTGTATGTCCATGTTAAATGGAGGGAAATGTAGCCTGTCCATGTTAATTCTCCCCTAGCTTCTAGCGAGGCATTTGCTGGGGTTCGTTCGCAAGTCTGTAAGCTACTGTGTTCCCTTCACCAGAAATATATTAAATAATATCTTTATTGTCACGACCCAATTTTTCAGGTCACGATGGTGCTTACCATAACCCACCAGTAGGTAAGCCAATCCATAGTCTGAAACGGTTAGTAATGGACTACTCAATATTATAAAGAAAAGAATGCAGAATAAATGAGATAAAGACCGTCACAAAAGTGAATCCCAAAATCTGTTAATATTATTACGAGAGCTTCTAATATATTAAGAATACAAAAATGAAATGCCAATGAATTACACTGATAAAACTTATCTCTGAATACAATATAGAGACTAGTCTAATATCTGAGAGAGATAAGTAATATTCCGAACGCCAGAAGCTCACTCTAAGTCTCTGAAATAGGGCTGCTCTGCACGATGCATACATCAATGGCAATAACCCATACTTATGATCTGCAAGTTGCAGAAGTATAGCATGAGTGCCAATAAATGGTACTCAGTATATAAAGAGTATATAAACAGAATGGAAACTACACCAAAGAGTCGAGAAAACATATAACAAGTCTATGAGAATAATAAGGGACAACTATCTTGTTCACGTCCAAGAGTCTAACATAATAACACTAAAGAAGTATCAAGAGAGAACTATCCTATTCAAGCCACACTTAGTAGACATCAATGTATACAATATATTCCAGGCTAATATACAAATAAAGGGCGAAAGAAAGATATATAACAATATACAAAGCGATAAAATGAATATAAAATAAGAACAATGAAGAAAGGGATATATGGTGGTAGCATTGCTTCATATAGCTATATATACACATATATACATATACACATGAGGTCAGGGAAAAATTGGCAAAAGCATACTTTGGCAAATCTATTTTGTCATATACCCACTTAATTTCTTTTTATTTAATTTTTAGGGTTTAGGTTAAAATAGTTTGGAAAAGTCGTAAAAGTGGGGCCCACATGTGGGCCAAGGGACCATTTCATTGTCTTTACAACTTTACAATTTAATATAATACACCTAACACCCTCCTCTTATTTCAATATCAAAAAGAAAAAATCTTCTCTCTCCTCTTCAACTTCAACTCTTCCTCTACTCTCAAGAATTTTCTCCCAAATGATATTTTTTTATTCTTCTTCTTCTTCAGCGACAAAGGGCTCATTTTTGCATTATAAAGTAAGTTAAAATCAAGTTTCGATAATTTGTAGACCCATTTTAACAATTTTTATTATTAACCGTTTTGAAGTGATGTAATATAGGAATTTTTTTCGAATGTGGCTGATTAAATAGTTAAAATATGAGAATCTTATAGGTAATTAGTTTGATTCTGAAGCAATGGTTGAGCTTTAATTTTGCAGTTTCGATAGATTTTTTTGCCGATCACATTGTTGAATTTTAAAACTTTTATTAAGGAATTTTTCTTTGGTTTTGGTATTTTTTTGAGCACTGCAGTGTTGAATGGTGGGATAATTGTTTATTTATGAGTTATTTTGGCTATTTAATTCGAGAAGTGACCTGTTTCTAACCATAGACTTGTGGTCTATGAAATTAATATTTAGGTGTATGAAAATCTTTTAAAATATGATTGATGAAACAATTGAAATTAAAAAGATTAATAGCAAATAAGTTTGATTTGTAGCAATAGTTGAGTTTTGATACTACATGTTTGATGAAATTATTCATTCATCAGGCTGTGAATTGTTTAATGGGGGGGTAATTCTTAGTTATTTTGACTTTTTTCATTTGAGTATTGATTTATTTCTGTTAATAGACATGTGGTCTATGAATTGACAATATAAGAATTGTTGAAGAAGAAGCTGAAAATGGAAAGGAAGAAGCAATAGACAGAGAAGAAGGTGAAGACAAAAAAGATGCATCAAAAGAAGAAAAAGAAGAAGCAGACAAAAAAGATGTGGTCTTGAATATGGTTGATTTCATCAACGATAACATTTGTGATGATGATGAAAAAGACATTTGAATGCTAATATTGTCAATGTTTAAGACTTTTTTTTCTATAAACAAGGGTGATGAATGATCTGTTGCTAGGATATGACAAATATATTTTTATTTTATGAAAATTGTGATGATTTTGCACTGAATCTATTTTTATCAAATTGTAATGTCGCATAAAATTTTAATGTGCTTTATGTTGTCATAACTGATATGATGTATGATTGATAACACTCAATCTACAGCTCTCGTAAGAGTGTAAAGCGGTCGTTGTCAAATATATAACCCAACTGGGTTGGGTATCGATCCCACAGGGAATAGCCGGTTAATAAGTAAGCAAAGATTATTAGACTTTTGGTGCAAGTCTCGTGAAATGGGGGATTGTAATGTGTAATCAAAATAGTAAAGTAAAAACAGAAAATAGCAAAGTAAAAAGAAAGAATGTTTAGTAAGATGTAAAACAATGAGAATTGAGAGTTAGGGTTATGTCCACCTTATGAGTTATACGTCTCTATTGGCTATGAGTTATGCGGAATTCAGACATGCATGTGCTTATAGAGAATTGTATTCTATGGTAATTCCAAGCGTCTTTCGACCTTAACAAGGACTATTTCACTTTAACTCTTCGAGCTTTAAAGCGTATCTAACGGTACAAATTCTCCAAGAGGTTAATCCAGTTACGACACTAACTTTTTAACAGGGGTTGGTGTCCCATTACCTTGACATTATCTATTTTCCAGACATATAACTTTTCTTTTCGAACAAGTTAATGCTATACTGGCGTATTCTATGCGTTTGCAACCACCAGAATTTGCATTAAGATGAAGAGAATAATGATATAAGCAGCATACGTGTCGCAAATTCACAAACTCATAGCAATAGATAGTATCTCATACGGCCTCCATAACCCTAACAGAGAAGTTGTAGGTACTCATGAGTGCCAAGGAAATCACAATAGACATTATCATTGTACCACAATAAAGATCTCACGTTAGGTATAGGGGTAAGAATGGCGTGAATCCTTTGTTTGAGTAACGTTTCTCTTATTGCGGAAATTAAGAATTGAAAGTAGAAGAATTGTCAGAAGTAGAATGTATTAGAAAGAGAATTTGGAACTAGAATAATAGAGGAATGTCTTAGAAGTAGAATGAATAAAAATCTCTAGTAAAATAGGGTATTTATAACACCGATATCCTATTCCTACTAAGCTACTGCATTACTTAACCCAATCCTACTAGGTTACTGCATCATTCTCCTAATCCTAATAAGTTACTGCTAGTCCCCAAAGTCTTCAGAATTGTTGTTTTTGCCCAGGACAGATTTTCCTTGCGCCTTTTTTGGTCCTTGGAGTGTAAGATTTCCCTTGATTCTTTCGTGAAGCTTCCTTTGGCGTCAAGTTATCCATAAAATGCTGAAATCTGCATCATTTATACCTGAAAACTTGCTAATCACGTTTGTTAGCTCAATTACTGGAAAAAGGACTAAAAGTGCATGAATTATATATTTTGTCCTCAAAACTTAGCTAAAATATGGGTAAAATATAGTACTTTAGGCGTGTAAATTCGCCTATCATCAACACCCCACTCTTAAATCTTTGGTTCGTCCTCGAACAAAATATCATGTCCATCTAAACATCTACTTGGGATTTCACAGTAACAACACAAAATATTCATCAAGACAGGCATGGCACTTATTACAAAGAGTAGTTTTCTGATCATACTAGAAACAATTCAACCTCTAATATAGACTCGTGATGATGGTTAATTCATTATTCAAAAGTTAAGGTACAAAGAATCATACACAACTACCCAAAACTCATCAACCATGTGTGTCTAACATAAGATCTTTACCCATAATCACTCACAAATTTTGCATTTTTTTCGAAACATGGGTACCATATTTTCCTTGCTCTCACTCTCACAAAGAATTCATATGTTGCAACTAATGACCATAGGCTTGCCCTGAGTGTAATGCTCCACTAAATATCAGAATGCTAAGCTTAGGATCAAATAGGTCTTTTACAGGTAGTAATGTAGGGTAAGGGATGAGTAGAAACTATTTTGGCCAGAAATAGTGACTATGTTCCTAAGCGCTTTACTACATAACATTATGCCATTAATACTTTTCTTTCAAACAACCTTTCTACTTTCTTTTATTCTACCACCCCCTTTTTTTTCACCTTTTTTTTTTCAATTTTAAACATAACTAACTTTTCAGTTTTCCTTTCCCCTTTGTTTTCTTTTCATAACACCTCTTATGATAGAAATTCTTTTTCATAACAAGTTCAAGCACCCATTACATTCTAAAGCATCATACTCAACCCAATTTCCTCTTATTTTGTACATGACTTTACACTTTAAACTACTTAGGAATTTGGATCAAATTATGGTCTTGAAAAAATGGATTAGGCTTACATATGAGGTTGTCAAAGAAAATAGGCTAAAGGCTCAAAGGGGTTAACTAGGATAATGTCCATGGGTAGATAAAATGAAGGTAAACAATCATAGGTTGCCAAAGAAATGCCTAAATCATCTCCTAGACTTGCACTCTTTATTTCGTTTTACATACATACCAGGCAAGTTCTAGAATCAGCCACAACACAGAATATACTATATCCTCACACACACAAGGAACATGGTCAACTTTATTGGGAGTAGCATAGACTCTTGACCCAACAGATGAAGGAATTGAACCACACAGTATCACATAGTGAATCACAATTAGAGCCTAAACGTCTCAATAGTCATGATTTTAGCACAAACTCTTGTCATAATTTCATGCTGCCTATTAGAATAATTTCATGCGAAGTTAAGTTAAAAAAAAAAATTAACTAAATAAAAAAAATTAACTAAAAATTAACTACTTACAAGAAAAAACAAAACAAACATAAATGCTCTAAAAAGAAAAACAAAACAAACATAAATACTAGCATGCAAATACCAGCACCCCACACTTAGACGGACACAACTGCCCTCAGTGGAAAATAAATAACAAGAAACTGGTTAGTCGGACTCCTCTTCTTTCCAGTATCGGGTCATACCCCCTTTGTAGGAATCATCATTGGAGTCGTAGTCATCAGAATTCTCCTCCACGTCGGAGTCTGGCATTCGTCGATCATCATCGGTCGGCACATCATCATCAAGAGGTTTCTCAAAATATGTACCTACTCCACACATCGCCTTCGCGATGCTCATTCATTGGGTATTCATAATCCAGCTGTTGGAGCTCTGCAGCAATTGGAACCGGCCACGCTCATCATTGTAAACGAGTCATGCCATAAAGATGGCGAAAGAAAACTCTCATCTCGAGCATGCCTTTTGAAGTGGTAAGGTTGACGCCATGATAGTTTCAGCATCCTTAACCTTCGTTGAGGTCAACCTTCTTTGGGTTGTGTAGGAGTTTATGATCAGCCGGTTCCTCTTCGATGTCTTCCTTCCTCAATATTGCGGTCAACAGATTGCCAAAACTGAAGTGGGGACCTCTTTTGTAGCCTAGCTTTCCGCATTGTGGGATGGAATAATTGCCCCAATGTTGATAGGGACATTCGTCATCAATGCGTTATACCAAGCATACTCTATCTCGTGTTATCTTTGTGTACTGAGTCCCTGGAATTAGGCAAGATTTGACTATGTGCAACCATATTCTTTCTTCTCTATTCAAAGGAGCATATGGGAAGGTGTTGTGTCGTCCGGTGTCCTGTGTGTCTACTCCACCGTGCCATGGACCTTGTTCCACATAGTGTGGTGTCGAATGGATCTATATGGAGGTCTACTGTACAACTCTTTGAATGGTGATGGATCAACAACAGGCAAGCAAGAAAGGAGTTGAAGAAATCCGCATTGAGTTGTAAAACTTTGGCCCCGAATCATGACCTCTCTTCCTGTGGTTTTTGGTGACCAGTTGGCATAGACTTATCATGTTAAATCGAGATTGCACTTCTCCTATGTCTCGGAAGATGAAATCATGATGTAACGCCATGATCTTGGCCAACATTCGCGGGTTCTTTCTTTGCTAGGCATTCCTTGTTTATCAAGTCCACATGAACATATTCTTCTCTTTGTTGTTCCTATACCATTCCTTTGCTTCCTTCTCTAAACCCATTTAATTCCGAACATGCGGCGTGGTACTTGTATCGAGGAGGACTCTCCTTGCTCTTTGCGTCCCTCTTTTTTGCCTTTTTGGGAAGTGGTTTCTTTATCTTTGCCTTGTCTTGCTTTGGGTGCCATTGTACCTGAGACTAAAATAAATGTTATGTTAGCGTCATCTCGATGGATACAATCTAAAAATGAGCAGGTAGTGGCACCACCACACACTTAGTTTGTTGGTACAGACTAGTGAAGTAAAAGTGGTCGATTACTCAGACTTCATCGGCATACGTTTTAGGTGCTATATTCCAACAGTAAAATCAGTGCAGTCATCACTTCTGTATTCTTATGCAATACCTTTCATGTTTGATATATCAGGACTACTACATAGGGATTGAATCAAGGTATAGCATCTAGAAATAATCACAACGTCCTATGTTGGCAGTCAACCATAATTCTCATCTTGATGAACAAGTTATTTCAAATGTAAGCTTTCTATTGACAAGAATATGCAATTTTTCTGACCATGTCAATACCGCAAAAAATATGACAGTGCATCAAAATCAAATTCAAGTTGGAGGAAACATGTTAAGATCATTCTTACGTATTCTTTCACTCACTTAGTTGTATCACAACATATCAACCACATTCAAGTGACTTCTACTATTTCAAGAATTAGCAATTCATAATATGCGTAGTAGTGTAGTACTTACGGAATATAAATGAAGAACAAATAAGTACTTACTTGGTTGATGCCTTTGGATGATGTTCTTGTGAAGTAAAAGCGCAAAAGGAAAATTTTGGAGAGGATTTGGAGGCTATAGGCGGTGCTTATGCTAGGTTTCCAATGTGTTTTTGGTCTAAGACTAAGTCTCTTATTTATAGGAAAGGCTTGGGTCGGTTTTCGACCCATTTAAAATTGGATTTGGAGAAAAGAAGTGACCATAGGCGGCGTCTTTTGCTTTGCCTATGCTACGCATAGGCGGCGCCTTATGCATAGCATTGTTGAGCATAGGGCCTATGCTATGCCATGTTCTTAGGCATAGGCAGTGCCTTTTGCATGGCATATGAGATTCAAGACAAAAGGCATTGGCATAGGTGGCGCCTATGCTATGGCATATACTTGGGCATGGGCGGCGCCTATGCTATGGCACACTAGATTTCGAGAGCTTAGGCCATAGTATATGCCTTGGCTTGTTCGTGGACTAGTTTTACATAGGCCTAGCCTTGTTCGTTGACTATATTTTCCTAAGCCATGTCTAATCATAGACTTTTGCTTCTTCATTCCTAAACATACCACCTTTACCATGCAATACGTCCAACTCAAAATTTGAACCGACCTCCTCGTTTTACACCTCTTTGCACCTACATTTTACTCAAAAACAACACAAGTGATTAGAACGATGGGTTGCCTCCCATCAAGCGCCTTAGTTTTGGTCGTGCACGACCTCATTCTTTTTGGATTTTTATTTATCAAAAGCAAACACGTAATAGAACAAAAGAAAGACAAAAATGAAAAACCATGGGGTTACCTCCCATCTAGCGCTTGATTTATTGTCGCGGCATGACATAGTTACCTCGAGTACTTAGACTTCATCAAGATAAGTGGTGGCCATATAATTTATCGAGTCAAGAGGAGCGATATATGGTTTTACTCGTTGGCCATTCACCTTGAAGACAAGCACCCATTAGTGTCTTTCAACACAACTACTCCAGACGAGTAGACTTGGTTTACTTTGTACGGACCAGACCACTTAGACTTCAACTTACCCTAGGAATAGCTTCAATCTGGACTTGAAGAGAAGTACCATATCATCTTTTTGAAGTTTCGTTGAAAAATCCGTTGATCATGATACTTTTTCATCGCGTGCTTGTATAGGTTCGATCTTTCATAAGCATGTAGACGGAAATTCGTCCACTCACGCTTCAGCTGCTCCAATCTCAGATTCATTGTATCATCCCAATTCAAATTAAGTCGCTTCAACACCCATAATGTTTTATGATCGAGCTCTATGGGTAAGTGACACGCCTTCCCATAACACTAACTGGATACCGGGGACATGCCAATTGGCGTTTTGAATGCAGTCCTATCAGCCCATAGTGATCGTTCCAGCTTCCGAGACCAATCTTTTCTATTAGAATGTACCCGTTTTTCATCAAGGATTTGCTTGATCACTCGATTGGAAACCCTCTACCTGTCCACTCGTTTCATGGGTGATAAGACGTGGCCAACACGGATTTGAATAGCATGTTGCAAAAGTGAGATCCTACGTTGCTTATGATAGTACGTGGTACTCCAAAGCGAGAGAAGATATTCTTCTTCAAAAATGCTACAACACGCTTTCCCTTATTGTCGGCCAACGCTATTGCTTCCACCCATTTTGAAACATAATCCACAGCGACTAGGATGTATTTCATTCTGAACGAATTTACGAATGGACCCAATGAATCAATACCCCATACATCAAAGAGCTCGACTTCAAGAATTTTCGACATGGGCATCTTATGGTGTTTTGAAACGCACCTTGTCTCTGACATTAGTCGCATCTTCTCACAAATTCGTAGGCATCTCTAAATATCGACGGCCAATAATATCCACTTTGCAATACCTTTCTTGCTGTACGATTACTTGCATGATGTCCTCCAATTTGGGAAGTGTGACATGCTTCCAATATATTAGGCACATCTACATGGGATATGCATCGCCGGATAACACCATCCGCGCATCGTCGAAATAAATATGGCTCATCCCAAAAGTAGTGTTTGTTTTACGTCATGATAAACTTTCTCTTTTGATGGAAAGATAAATTTGCAGGTATGACATTACTTACCACAAAATTCACAAAGTCGGCATACCATGATAACTTTTCCATTATCGTTGCTAAGATCTCCTCGTCAGGGAATGCATCATCAATCTCGATTTTGGGCTGCGCTATATGCTCCTTTTCGAGTCTAGATAGATGATCAGCCACTTGGTTCTCGCAACCTCTTCTATCTTTAACCTTGAAATCAAATTCTTGCAGCAGCAATAACCATCAAATTAGTCTTGGTTTTGAATCCTTCTTTGTCATTAAGTACCTCAAAGCTGCATGGTCTGTATGAACGATTACTTTGGTTCCCAACAAATAAGCACGAAACTTCTCAAACGCATACACAACCGCTAGGAGCTCTTGTTCTGTGACAGTGTAGTTCTTTTGGTCTTCGTTCAGGACCTAGCTCGCATAGTAGATAGGATGAAATAACTTTCCCTTCTTTGGCCAAGTAAAGCACCTAACGCTACCCCACTAGCGTCACACATGACTTCAAACGGTAAAGACCAATCTGGTGCTACCATGATAGAGCTTCAATTAGTTTTCCTTTCAGGCATTAAAATGCCTTCAAAACATCTTTATTGAGGTCAAACTTTGCATCTTTCTCCAGAAGTTTGCATAATGGACTAGCAATTTTTGAGAAATCTTTGATGAACTGCTGATAGAAACCTGCGTGCCGAGGAACTTACGAACTCCTTCATGGAAATTGGAGGTGGTAGCTTCTCGATAACTTTAATTTTAGCTCGATCATCCTCAATTCATCTTTCGAAATTTTATGCCCATGAACAATACCTTCTTTAACCATAAAGTGGAACTTCTCCCAATTCAGCACTAGGTTGAATTCTACACATCTTTGCAACGCTATTTAAATTTGATAAGCACGCTTCAAATGTCTCGCCAACCACTGAAAAATCGTCCATGAATACTTCAAAGTATCTTCGAC
>CM061561.1:12580603-12617624 GCA_030864225.1 Capsicum baccatum var. pendulum
AGGGATGGCGCCCTATAAAGATGAGATAAGATGTCAACTAGGGCATGATGCACTATGAAGACGAATAAGATGTCAACTAGGGGACAGCGCCCTATGTAGATGAGATACGATGTCAACTAGAGAATAGTGCCCTATGAAGGCGAGATAAGATATCAACTAGGGGATGGTGCCCTATGAAGATGAATAAGATGTCAACTATGGGATGACGCCCTATGAAGACGAATAAGATTTCAAAAAGGTGATGGCGCGCTATGAAGACGAGATAAGATGTCAACTAGGGTGTAGCGCCCTATGAATACGAATAAGATGTCAACTAGGGGATAGCACCCTATGAAGACGAGATAAGATGTCAACTAGGGGATGACGCCCTATGAAGACGATTAAGATGTCAACAATGGGATGGCGCCCTATGAAAATGAGATAATATGTCAACTAGGGGATGACACCCTATGAAGTCGAATAAGATGTCAACTAGGGGATGGCGCCCTACGAAGACGAGATAAGATGTCAACTAGGCAATAGCGAGCTATGAAGGCGAATAAGATGTCAACAAGGGGATGGCGCCCTATGAAGATGAGATAAGATGTCAACTAGGGGATGACGCCCTATGAAGACGAATAAGATGTCAACTTGGGGATGGTGCCCTATGAAGACGAGATAAGATGTTAACTAGGGCATAGCGCCCTATGAAGACGAAAAAGATGTCAACTAGGGGATGATGCCCTATGAAGACGAATAAGATGTCAACTAGGGGATGACGCCCTATGAAGACGAATAAGATGTCAACTCGGGGATGGTGCCCTATGAAGACGAGATAAAATGTCAACTAGGGAATAATGCCCTATGAAGACGAATAAGATGTCAACTAGGGGATGGCACCCTACGAAGATGAGATAAGATGTCAACTAGGGGATAACGCCCTATGAAGACGAATAAGATGTCAACTAGGGGACGGCGCCCTATGTAGGCGAGATACGATGTCAACTAGGGAATAGCACCCTATGAAGGCGAGATAAGATATCAACCAGGGGATGGTGCCCTATGAAGATGAATAAGATGTCAACTAGGGAATGACGCCCTATGAAGATGAATAAGATGTCAACTAGGGGATGGCGCCCTATGAAGATGAGATAAAATGTTAACTAGAGGATGATGCCCTATGAAGACGAATAAGATGTCAACTAGGGGATGACTCTCTATGTAGACGAGATAAGACGTCAACTAGGGGATAGTACCCTATGAAGACGAAAAAGTTGTCAACTAGGGGATGGGGCCCTATGAACACGAATAAGATGTCAACTAGGGGATGGCACCCTATGTAGACGAGATAACATTCAAACTAGGGAATAGCGCCCTATAAAGGCGAGATAAGATATCAACTAAGGGATGGCGCTGTTTGAAGACGAATAAGATATCAACTAGGGGATGATACCCTCTGAAGATGAGATCAGATGTCAACTAGGGGATGACTCCCTATGAAGATGAATAAGATGTCAGATAGGGGATGGCGCCCTATGAAGACGATATAAGATGTCAACTAAGGAGTAGCGCCCTATGAAGATGAATAAGATGTCAACTAGGGAATGGCGCCCTATGAAGACCAGATAACATGTAATCTAAGGAATGGCGCCCTATGAAGACAAATAAGATGTCAACTATGGGATGTCGCCCTATGAAAATGAGATAAGATGTCAACTAGGGGATGACGCCCTATGAAGACGAGATAAGATGTCAACTAGGGGATGGTGCCCTACGAAGAGGAGATAAGATGTCAACTAGGGAATTGCGCCATATGAAGATGAATTAGATGTTAACTAGGGGATGACACCCTATGAAGACGAATAAGATGTCAACTAGGGGATGGCGCCCTACGAAGAGGAGATAAGACGTCAACTAGGGAGTAGCACCCTTTGAATACGAATAAGATGACAACTAGGGGATGGCACCCTATGAAGACGAGATAAGATGTCAAGTAGGGGATGGGACCCTCTGAAGACGAGATAAGATGTCAACTAGGGGATGACTCCCTATGAAGATGAATAAGATGTCAGATAGGGGATGGCGCCCTATGAAGACGAGATAAGATGTCAACTAAGGAGTAGAGCCCTATGAAGATGAATAAGATGTCAACTAGGGAATGGTGCCCTATGAAGACAAATAATATGTCAACTATGGGATGTCGCCCTATGAAAATGAAATAAGATGTCAACTAGGGGATGGCGCCATATGAAGACGACATTA
This sequence comes from Capsicum baccatum var. pendulum, assembly GCA_030864225.1. Lineage (NCBI taxonomy): Eukaryota > Viridiplantae > Streptophyta > Magnoliopsida > Solanales > Solanaceae > Capsicum > Capsicum baccatum. Next base: position 12,582,845 of record CM061561.1, read on the forward strand.
AATGTCAACTAGGGGATGGCGCCCTACGAAGAGGAGATAAGATGTCAACTAGGGAATAGCGCCCTATGAAGGCGAATAAGATGTCAACTAGGGGATGGCGCCCTATGAAGACGAGATAAGATGTCAACTAGGGGATGACGCCCTATGAAGACGAATAAGATGTCAACTCGGGGATGGTGCCCTATGAAGACAAGATATGATGTCAACTAGGGAATAGCGCCTTATGAAGACGAATATGATGTCAACTAGGGGATGGAACCCTATAAAGATGAGATAAGATGTCAACTAGGGAATGACGCCCTATGAAGACGAATAAGATGACAACTATGGGATGGCGCCCTCTGAAGACGAGATAAGATGTCAACTAGGGGATGGCGCCCTACGAAGAGGAGATAAGACGTCAACTAGGGAGTAGCACCTTATGAATACGAATAAGATGTCAACTAGGGGATGGCACCCTATGAAGACGAGATAAGATGTCAACTAGGGGATGACGCCCTATGAAGACGAATAAGATGTCAACTATGGGATGGCGCCCTATGAAAATGAGATAATATGTCAACTAGCGGATGACACCCTATGAAGACGAATAAGATGTCAACTAGGGGATGGCGCCCTACGAAGACGAGATAAGATGTCAACTAGGGAATAGCGAGCTATGAAGGCGAATAAGATGTCAACTAGGGGATGGCGCCCTATGAAGATGAGATAAGATGTCAACTAGTGGATGGCGCCCTATGAAGACGAATAAGATGTCAACTCGGGTATGGTGCCCTATGAAGACGATATAAGATGTCAACTAGGGAATAACGCCCTATGAAGACGAATAAGATGTAAACTAGGGGATGGCACCCTATGGAGATGAGATAAGATGTCAACTAGGGGATAACGCCCTATGAAGACGAATAAGATGTAAACTAGGGGACGGCGCCCTATGTAGGCGAGATACGATGTCAACTAGGGAATAGAACCCTATGAAGGCGAGATAAGATATCAACCAGGGGATGGTGCCCTATGAAGATGAATAAGATGTCAACTAGGGAATGACGTCCTATGAAGACGAATAAGATGTCAACTAGGGGATGGCTCCCTATGAATATAAGATAAAATGTTAACTAGAGGATGATGCCCTATGAAGACGACTAAGATGTCAACTAGGGGATGACTCTCTATGTAGACGAGATAAGACGTCAACTAGGGGATAGCACCCTATGAAGACGAAAAAGTTGTCAACTAGGGGATGGCGCCCTATGAACACGAATAAGATGTCAACTAGGGGATGGCACCCTATGTAGACGAGATAACATGTAAACTAGGGAATAGCGCCCTATGAAGGCGAGATAAGATATCAACTAGGGGATGGCGCTCTATGAAGACGAATAAGATATCAACTAGGGGATGGCACCCTCTGAAGACGAGATAAGATGTCAACTAGGGGATGACTCCCTATGAAGATGAATAAGATGTCAGATAGGGGATGGCGCCCTATGAAGACGAGATAAGATGTCAACTAAGGAGTAGCGCCCTATGAAGACGAATAAGATGTCAACTAGGGGATGGCGCCCTATGAAGACCAGATAACATGTAAACTAAGGAATGGCGCCCTATGAAGACAAATAAGATGCCAACTATGGGATGTCGCCCTATGAAAATGACATAAGATGTCAACTAGGGGATGGCGCCCTATGAAGACGAGTTAAGATGTCAACTAGGGGATGGTGCCCTACGAAGAGGAGATAAGATGTCAACTAGGGAATTGCGCCCTATGAAGACGAATAAGATGTTAACTAGGGGATGACACCCTATGAAGACGAATAAGATGTCAACTAGGGGATGGCGCCCTACGAAGAGGAGATAAGATGTCAACTAGGGAGTAGCGCCCTATGAATTCGAAAAAGATGTCAACTAGAGGATGGCACCCTATGAAGACGAGATAAGATGTCAACTAGGGGATGACGCCCTATGAAGACGAATAAGATGTCAACAATGGGATGGCGCCCTATGAAAATGAGATAATATGTCAACTAGGGGATGACACCCTATGAAGACGAATAAGATGTCAACTATGAGATGGCGCGCTACGAAGACGAGATAAGATGTCAACTAAGGAATAGCGAGCTATGAAGGCGAATAAGATGTCAACTAGGGGATGGTGCCCTATGAAGATGAGATAAGATGTCAACTAGGGGATGACTCCCAATGAAGACGAATAAGATGTCAACTCGGGGATGGTGCCTTATGAAGATGATATAAGATGTAAACTAGGCGAGATAAGTTATCAACCAGGGGATGGTGCCCTATGAAGATAAATAAGATGTCAACTAGGGAATGACGCCCTATAAAGATGAATAAGATGTTAACTAAGGGATGGCGCCCGATGAAGATGAGATAAAATGTTAACTAGAGGATGATGCCCTATGAAGAAGAATAAGATGTCAACTAGGGGATGAATCTCTATGTAGACGAGATAAGACGTCAACTAGGGGATAGTACCCTATGAAGATGAAAAAGTTGTCAACTAGGGGATGGCGCCCTATGAACACGAATAAGATGTCAACTAGGGGATGGCACCCTATGTAGACAAGATAACATGTAAACTAGGGAATAGCGCCCTATGTATGCGAGATAAGATATCAACTAGGGGATGGCGCTCTATGTAGACGAGATAACATGTAATCTTGGGAATAGCGCCCTATGAAGGCGAGATAAGATATCCACTAGGGGATGGCGCTCTATGAAGACGAATAAGATATCAACTAGGGGATGACACCCTCTGAAGATGAGATCAGATCTCAACTAGGGGATGACTCCCTATGAAGATGAATAAGATGTCAGATAGAGAATGGCCCCCTATGAAGACGATATAAGATGTCAACTAAGGAGTAGCGCCCTATGAATACGCAAAAGATGTCAACTAGGTGATGGCACCCTATGAAGACGAGATAAGATGTCAACTAGGGGATGACGCCCTATGAAGACGAATAAGATGTCAACAATGGGATGGCGCCCTATGAAAATGAGATAATATGTCAACTAGGGGATGACACCCTATGAAGACGAATAAGATGTCAACTAGGAGATGGCGCCCTACAAAGACGAGATAAGATGTCAACTAGGGAATAACGAGCTATGAAGGTGAATAAGATGTCAACTAGGGGATGGCGCCCTATGAAGATGAGATAAGATGTCAACTAGGGGATGACGCCCTATGAAGACGAATAAGATGTCAACTCGGGGATGGTGCCCTATGAAGATGAGATAAGATGTCAACTAGGGAATAACGCCCTATGAAGACGAATAAGATGTCAACTAGGGGATGGCACCCTATGAAGATGAGATAAGATGTCAACTAGGGGATAACGCCCTATGAAGACGAATAAGATGTCAACTAGGGGACGGCGCCCTATGTAGGCGAGATACGATTTCAACTAGGGAATAGTACCCTATGTAGGCGAGATAAGATATCAACCAGGGGATGGTGCCCTATGAAGATAAATAAGATGTCAACTAGGGAATGACGCCCTATGAAGATGAATAAGATGTCAACTAGGGGATGGCGCCCTATGAAGATGAGATAAAATGTTAACTAGAGGATGATGACCTATGAAGACGAATAAGATGTCAACTAGGGGATTAATCTATATGTAGACGAGATAAGACGTCAACTAGGGGATAGTACCCTATGAAGACGAAAAAGTTGTCAACTAGGGGATGGCGCTCTATGAACACGAATAAGATGTCAACTAGGGGATGGCACCCTATGTAGACGAGATAACATGTAAACTAGGGAATAGCGCCCTATGAAGGCGAGATAAGATTTCAACTAGGGGATGGCGCACTATAAACACGAATAAGATGTCAACTAGGGGATGGCACCCTATGTAGACGAGATAACATGTAAACTAGGGAATAGCGCCCTATGAATGCGAGATAAGATATCAACTAGGGGATGGCGCTCTATGAAGACGAATAAGATATCAACTAGGGGATGACACCCTCTGAAGATGAGATCAGATTTCAACTAGGGGATGACTCCCTATGAAGATGAATAAGATGTCAGATAGAGGATGGCGCCCTATAAAGACGATATAAGATGTCAACTAAGGAGTAGCGCCCTATGAATACGAAAAAGATGTCAACTAGGGGATGGCACCCTATGAAGACGAGATTAGATGTCAACTAGGGGATGACGCCCTATGAAGACTAATAAGATGTAAACAATGGGATGGCGCCCTATGAAAATGAGATAATATGTCAACTAGGGGATGACACCCTATGAAGACGAATAAGATGTCTACTAGGAGATGGAGCCCTACAAAGACGAGATAAGATGTCAACTAGGGAATAGCGAGCTATGAAGGTGAATAAGATGTCAACTAGGGGATGGCGCCCTATGAAGATGACATAAGATGTCAACTAGGGGATGACGCCCTATGAAGACGAATAAGATGTCAACTCGGGGATGGTGCCTTATGAAGATGAGATAAGATGTCAACTAGGGAATAACGCCCTATGAAGACGAATAAGATGTCAACTAGGGGATGGCACCCTATGAAGATGAGATAAGATGTAAACTAGGGGATAACGCCCTATGAAGACGAATAAGATGTCAACTAGGGGACGGCGCCCTATGTAGGCGAGATACGATTTCAACTAGGGAATAGTACCCTATGTAGGCGAGATAAGATATCAACCAGGGGATGGTGCCCTATGAAGATAAATAAGATGTCAACTAGGGAATGACGCCCTATGAAGAAGAATAAGATGTCAACTAGGGGATGGCGCCCTATGAAGATGAGATAAAATGTTAACTAGAGGATGATGACCTATGAAGACGAATAAGATGTCAACTAGGGGATGAATCTCTATGTAGACGAGATAAGACGTCAACTAGGGGATAGTACCCTATGAAGACGAAAAAGTTGTCAACTAGGGGATGGCGCCCTATGAACACGAATAAGATGTCAACTAGGGGATGGCACCCTATGTAGACGAGATAAAATGTAAACTAGGGAATAGCGCCCTATGAATGCGAGATAAGATTTCAACTAGGGGATGGCGCTCTATGAAGACGAATAAGATATCAACTAGAGGATGACACCCTCTGAAGATGAAATCAGATGTCAACTAGGGGATGACTCCCTATGAAGATAAATAAGATGTCAGATAGAGGATGGCGCCCTATGAAGACGATATAAGATGTCAACTAAGGAGTAGCGCCCTATGAATACGAATAAGATGTCAACTAGGGGATGGCACCCTATGAAGACGAGATAAGATGTCAACTAGGGGATGATGCCCTATGAAGACGAATAAGATGTCAACAATGGGATGGCGCCCTATGAAAATGAGATAATATGTCAACTAGGGGATGACACCCTATGAAGACGAATAAGATGTCAACTAGGAGATGGCGCCCTACAAAGATGAGATAAGATGTCAACTAGGGAATAGCGAGCTATGAAGGTGAATAAGATGTCAACTAGGGGATGGCGCCCTATGAAGATGAGATAAGATGTCAACTAGGGGATGACGCCCTATGAAGACGAATAAGATGTCAACTCGGGGATGGTGCCCTATGAAGATGAGATAAGATGTCAACTAGGGAATAACACCCTATGAAGACGAATAAGATGTCAACTAGGGGATGGCACCCTATGAAGATGAGATAAGATGTCAACTAGGGGATAACGCCCTATGAAGACGAATAAGATGTCAACTAGGGGACGGCGCCCTATGTAGGCGAGATACGATTTCAACTAAGGAATAGTACCCTATGTAGGCGAGATAAGATATCAACCAGGGGATGGTGCCCTATGAAGATAAATAAGATGTCAACTAGGGAATGACGCCCTATGAAGATGAATAAGATGTCAACTAGGAGATGGCGCCCTATGAAGATGAGATAAAATGTTAACTAGAGGATGATGACCTATGAAGACGAATAAGATGTCAACTAGGGGATGAATCTCTATGTAGACGAGATAAGACGTCAACTAGGGGATAGTACCCTATGAAGACGAAAAAGTTGTCAACTAGGGGATGGCGCCCTATGAACACGAATAAGATGTCAACTAGGGGATGGCACCCTATGTAGACGAGATGACATGTAAACTACGGAATAGCGCCCTATGAAGACGAATAAGATATCAACTAGAGTATGACACCCACTGAAGATGAAATCAGATGTCAACTAGAGGATGACTCCCTATGAAGATAAATAAGATGTCAGATAGAGGATGGCGCCCTATGAAGACGATATAAGATGTCAACTAGGGGATGACGCCCTATGAAGACGAATAAGATGTCAACAATGGGATGGCGCCCTATGAAAATGAGATAATATGTCAACTAGGGGATGACACCCTATGAAGACGAATAAGATGTCAACTAGGGGATGGCGCCCTACGAAGACGAGATAAGATGTCAACTAGGGAATAGCGAGCTATGAAGGCGAATAAGATGTCAACTAGGGGATGGCGCCCTATGAAGATGAGATAAGATGTCAACTAGGGGATGACGCCCTATGAAGACGAATAAGATGTCAACTCGGGGATGGTGCCCTATGAAGATGAGATAAGATGTCAACTAGGGAATAACGCCCTATGAAGACGAATAAGATGTCAACTAGGGGATGGCACCCTATGAAGATGAGATAAGATGTAAACTAGGGGATGACGCCCTATGAAGATGAATAAGATGTCAGATAGGGGATGGCGCCCTATGAAGACGATATAAGATGTCAACTAAGGAGTAGCGCCCTATGAAGACGAATAAGATGTCAACTAAGGGATGGCGCCCTATGAAGACCAAATAACAAGTAATCTAAGGAATGGCGCCCTATGAAGACAAATAAGATGCCAACTATGGGATGTCGCCCTATGAAAATGAGATAAGATGTCAACTAGGGGATGGCGCCCTATGAAGACGAGATAAGATGTCAACTAGGGGATGGTGCCCTACGAAGAGGAGATAAGATGTCAACTAGGGAATTGCGCCATATGAAGACAAATAAGATGTTAACTAGGGGATGACACCCTATGAAGACGAATAAGATGTCAACTAGGGGATGGCGCCCTACGAAGAGGAGATAAGATGTCAACTAGGGAGTAGCGCCCTCTGAATACGAAAAAGATGTCAACTAGAGGATGGTACCCTATGAAGACGAGATAAGATGTCAACTAGGGTATGCCCTATGAAGACGAATAAGATGTCAACAATGGGATGGTGCCCTATGAAAATGAGATAATATGTCAACTAGGGGATGACACCCTATGAAGACGAATAAGATGTCAACTAGGAGATGGCGCCCTACGAAGACGAGATAAGATGTCAACTAGGGAATAGCGAGCTATGAAGGCGAATAAGATGTCAACTAGGGGATGGCGCCCTATGAAGATGAGATAAGATGTCAACTAGGGGATGACGCCCTATGAAGATGAATAAGATGTCAACTCGGGGATGGTGCCCTATGAAGATGAGATAAGATGTCAACTAGGGAATAACGCCCTATGAAGACGAATAAGATGTCAACTAGGGGATGGCACCCTATGAAGATGAGATAAGATGTAAACTAGGGGATAACGCCCTATGAAGACGAATAAGATGCCAACTAGGGGACGGCGCCCTATGTAGGCGAGATACGATTTCAACTAGGGAATAGTACCCTATGTAGGCGAGATAAGATATCAACCAGGGGATGGTGCCCTATGAAGATAAATAAGATGTAAACTAGGGAATGACGCCCTATGAAGATGAATAAGATGTCAACCAGGGGATGGCGCCCTATGAAGATGAATAAGATGTCAACTAGGGGATGGCGCCCTATGAAGATGAGATAAAATGTTAACTAGAGGAAGATGACCTATGAAGACGAATAAGATGTCAACTAGGGGATGAATCTCTATGTAGACGAGATAAGACGTCAACTAGGGGATAGTACCCTATGAAGACGAAAAAGTTGTCAACTAGGAGATGGCGCCCTATGAACACGAATAAGATGTCAACTAGGGGATGGCACCCTATGTAGACGAGATAACATGTAAACTAGGGAATAGCGCCCTATGAATGCGAGATAAGATTTCAACTAGGGGATGGCGCTCTATGAAGACGAATAAGATATCAACTAGAGGATGACACCCTCTGAAGATGAAATCAGATGTCAACTAGGGGATGACTCCCTATGAAGATAAATAAGATGTCAGATAGAGGATGGCGCCCTATGAATACGATATAAGATGTCAACTAGGGGATGACGCCCTATGAAGACGAATATGATGTCAACAATGGGATGGCGCCCTATAAAAATGAGATAAGATATCAACTAGGGGATGACACCTTATGAAGACGAATAAGATGTCAACTAGGGGATGGCGCCCTATGAAAACGAATAAGATGTCAACTAGGGAATAACGAGCTATGAAGGCGAATAAGATGTCAAGTAGGAGATGGCGCCCTATGAAGATGACATAAGATGTCAACTAGGGGATGACACCCAATGAAGACGAATAAGATGTCAACTCGGGGATGGTGCCCCTTGAAGATGAGATAAGATGTCAACTAGGGAATAACGCCCTATGAAGACGAATAAGATGTCAACTAAGGGATGGTGCCCTATGAAGATGAGATAAGATGTCAACTAGGGAATAACGCCCTATGAAGACGAATAAGATGTCAAGTAGGGGATGGCACCCTATGAAGATGAGATAAGATGTAAACTCGGGGATAACGCCCTATGAAGACGAATAAGATGTCAACTAGGGGAGGGCGCCCTATGTAGGCGAGATACGATTTCAACTAGGGAATAGTACCCTATGTAGGCGAGATAAGATTTCAACCAGGGGATGGTGCCCTATGAAGATAAATAAGATGTAAACTAGGGAATGACGCCCTATGAAGATGAATAAGATGTCAACTAGGGGATGGCGCCCTATGAAGATGAATAAGATGTCAACTAGGGGATGGCGCCCTATGAAGATGAGATAAAATGTTAACTAGAGGATGATGACCTATGAAGACGAATAAGATGTCAACTAGGGGATGAATCTCTATGTAGACGAGATAAGACGTCAACTAGGGGATAGTACCCTATGAAGACGAAAAAGTTGTCAACTAGGGGATGGCGCCCTATGAACACGAATAAGATGTCAACTAGGGGATGGCACCCTATGTAGACGAGATAACATGTAAACTAGGGAATAGCGCCCTATGAATGCGAGATAAGATTTCAACTAGGGGATGGCGCTCTATGAAGACGAATAAGATATCAACTAGAGGATGACACCCTCTGAAGATGAAATCAGATGTCAACTAGGGGATGACTCCCTATGAAGATAAATAAGATGTCAGATAGGGGATGGCGCCCTACGAAGAGGAGATAAGATGTCAACTAGGGAATAGCGCCCTATGAAGGCGAATAAGATGTCAACTACGGAATGGCGCCCTATGAATGCGAGATAAGATGTCAACTAGGGTATGACGCCCTATGAAGACGAATAAGATGTCAACTCGAGGATGGTGCCCTATGAAGACAAGATAAGATGTCAACTAGGGAATAGCGCCTTATGAAGACGAATATGATGTCAACTAGGGGATGGAACCCTATAAAGATGAGATAAGATGTCAACTAGGGAATGACGCCCTATGAAGACGAATAAGATGACAACTATAGGATGGCGCCCTATAAAAATGAGATAAGATATCAACTAGGGGATGACACCTTATGAAGACGAATAAGATGTCAACTAGGGGATGGCGCCCTATGAAAACGAATAAGATGTCAACTAGGGAATAGCGAGCTATGAAGGCGAATAAGATGTCAAGTAGGAGATGGCGCCCTATGAAGATGACATAAGATGTCAACTAGGGGATGACACCTAATGAAGACGAATAAGATGTCAACTCGGGGATGGTGCCCCTTGAAGATGAGATAAGATGTCAACTAGGGAATAACGCCCTATGAAGACGAATAAGATGTCAACTAAGGGATGGTGCCCTATGAAGATGAGATAAGATGTCAACTAGGGAATAACGCCCTATGAAGACGAATAAGATGTCAACTAGGGGATGGCACCCTATGAAGATGAGATAAGATGTCAACTAGGGGATAACGCCCTATGAAGACGAATAAGATGTCAACTAGGGGACGGCGCCCTATGTAGGCGAGATACGATTTCAACTAGGGAATAGTACCCTATGTAGGCGAGATAAGATATCAACCAGGGGATGGTGCCCTATGAAGATAAATAAGATGTAAACTAGGGAATGACGCCCTATGAAGATGAATAAGATGTCAACTAGGGGATGGCGCCCTATGAAGATGAATAAGATGTCAACTAGGGGATGGCGCCCTATGAAGATGAGATAAAATGTTAACTAGAGGATGATGACCTATGAAGACGAATAAGATGTCAACTAGGGGATGAATCTCTATGTAGACGAGATAAGACGTCAACTAGGGGATAGTACCCTATGAAGACGAAAAATTTGTCAACTAGGGGATGGCGCCCTATGAACACGAATAAGATGTCAACTAGGGGATGGCACCCTATGTAGACGAGATAACATGTAAACTAGGGAATAGCGCCCTATGAATGCGAGATAAGATATCAACTAGGGGATGGCGCTCTATAAAGACGAATAAGATATCAACTAGGGGATGACACCCTCTGAAGATGAGATCAGATGTCAACTAGGGGATGACTCCCTATGAAGATGAATAAGATGTCAGATAGAAGATGGCGCCCTATGAAGACGATATATGATGTCAACTAAGGAGTAGCTCCCTATGAAGACGAATAAGATGTCAACTAGGGGATGGCGCCCTATGAAGACCAGATAACATGTAATCTAAGGAAGGGCGCCCTATGAAGACGACTAAGATGTCAACTATGGGATGTCGCCCTATGAAAATGAGATAAGATGTCAACTAGGGGATGGCGCCCTATGAAGACGAGATAAGATGTCAACTAGGGGATGGCGCCCTACGAAGAGGAGATAAGATGTCAACTAGGGAATTGCGCCCTATGAAGACGAATAAGATGTTAACTAGGGGATGACACCCTATGAAGACGAATAAGATGTCAACTAGGGGATGGAACCCTATAAAGATGAGATAAGATGTCAACTAGGGAATGACGCCCTATGAAGACGAATAAGATGACAACTATGGGATGGCGCCCTATGAAAACGAGATAAGATGTCAACTAGGGGATGACACCCTATGAAGACGAATAAGATGTCAACTAGGGGATGGCGCCCTACGAAGACGAGATAAGATGTCAACTAGGGAATAGCGAGCTATGAAGGCGAATAAGATGTCAACTAGGAGATGGTGCCCTTTGAAGATGAGATAAGATATCAACTAGGCGATGACACCCTATGAAGACGAATAAGATGTCATCTAAGGAATGGCGCCCTATGAAGATGAGATAAGATGTCAACTAAGGAGTAGCGCCCTATGAAGACGAATAAGATGTCAACTAGGGAATAGCGCCCTATGAATGCGAGATAAGATTTCAACTAGGGGATGGCGCTCTATGAAGACGAATAAGATATCAACTAGAGGATGACACCCTCTGAAGATGAAATCAGATGTCAACTAGGGGATGACTCCCTATGAAGATAAATAAGATGTCAGATAGAGGATGGCGCCCTATGAAGACGATATAAGATGTCAACTAGGGGATGACGCCCTATGAAGACGAATAAGATGTCAACTATGGGATGGCGCCCTATGAAAATGAGATAATATGTCAACTAGCGGATGACACCCTATGAAGACGAATAAGATGTCAACTAGGGGATGGCGCCCTACGAAGACGAGATAAGATGTCAACTAGGGAATAGCGAGCTATGAAGGCGAATAAGATGTCAAATAGGGGATGGCGCCCTATGAAGATGAGATAAGATGTCAACTAGGGGATGACGCCCTATGAAGACAAATAAGATGTCAACTCGGGGATGGTGCCCTATGAAGATGAGATAAGATGTCAACTAGGGAATAACGCCCTATGAAGACGAATAAGATGTCAACTAGGGGATGGCACCCTATGAAGATGAGATAACATGTAAACTAGGGGATGACGCCCTATGAAGACGAGATAAGATATCAACTAGGGGATAGCACCCTATGATAACGAAAAAGTTGTCAACTAGGGGATGGCGCCCTATGAACACGAATAAGATGTCAACTAGGGGATGGCACCCTATGAAGACGAATAAGATGTCAGATAGGGGATGGCGCCCTATGAAGACGATATAAGATGTCAACTAAGGAGTAGCGCCCTATGAAGACGAATAAGATGTCAACTAGGGGATGGCGCCCTATGAAGACCAAATAACATGTAATCTAAGGAATGGCGCCATATGAAGACAAATAAGATGCCAACTATGGGATGTCGCCCTATAAAAATGAGATAAGATGTCAACTAGGGGATGGCGCCCTATGAAGACGAGATAAGATGTCAACTAGGGGATGGTGCCCTACGAAGAGGAGATAAGATGTCAACTAGGGAATTGCGCCCTATGAAGACGAATAAGATGTTAACTAGGGGATGACACCCTATGAAGACGAATAAGATGTCAACTAGGGGATGGCGCCCTACATAGAGGAGATAAGATGTCAACTAGGGAGTAGCGCCCTATGAATACGAAAAAGATGTCAACTAGAGGATGGCACCCTATGAAGACGAGATAAGATGTCAACTAGGGGATGCCCTATGAAGACGAATAAGATGTCAACAATGGGATGGCGCCCTATGAAAATGAGATAATATGTCAACTAGGGGATGACACCCTATGAAGACGAATAATATGTCAACTAGGGGATGGCGCCCTACGAAGACGAGATAAGATGTCAACTAGGGAATAGCGAGCTATGAAGGCGAATAAGATGTCAACTAGGGGATGGCGCCCTATGAAGATGAGATAAGATGTCAACTAGGGGATGACGCCCTATGAAGACGAATAAGATGTCAACTCGGGGATGGTGCCCTATGAAGATGAGATAAGATGTCAACTAGGGAATAACGCCCTATGAAGACGAATAAGATGTCAACTAGGGGATGGCACCCTATGAAGATGATATAAGATGTAAACTAGGGGATAACGCCCTATGAAGACGAATAAGATGTCAACTAGGGGACGGCGCCCTATGTAGGCGAGATACGATTTCAACTAGGGAATAGTACCCTATGTAGGCGAGATAAGATATCAACCAGGGGATGGTGCCCTATGAAGATAAATAAGATGTCAACTAGGGAATGACGCCCTATGAAGATGAATAAGATGTCAACTAGGGGATGGCGCCCTATGAAGATGAGATAAAATGTTAACTAGAGGATGATGACCTATGAAGACGAATAAGATGTCAACTAGGAGATGAATCTCTATGTAGACGAGATAAGACGTCAACTAGGGGATAGTACCCTATGAAGACGAAAAATTTGTCAACTAGGGGATGGCGCCCTATGAACACGAATAAGATGTCAACTAGGGGATGGCACCCTATGTAGACGAGATAACATGTAAACTAGGGAATAGCGCCCTATGAATGCGAGATAAGATATCAACTAGGGGATGGCGCTCTATAAAGACGAATAAGATATCAACTAGGGGATGACACCCTCTGAAGATGAGATCAGATGTCAACTAGGGGATGACTCCCTATGAAGATGAATAAGATGTCAGATAGAAGATGGCGCCCTATGAAGACGATATATGATGTCAACTAAGGAGTAGCTCCCTATGAAGACGAATAAGATGTCAACTAGGGGATGGCGCCCTATGAAGACCAGATAACATGTAATCTAAGGAATGGCGCCCTATGAAGACGACTAAGATGTCAACTATGGGATGTCGCCCTATGAAAATGAGATAAGATGTCAACTAGGGGATGGCGCCCTATGAAGACGAGATAAGATGTCAACTTGGGGATGGCGCCCTACGAAGAGGAGATAAGATATCAACTAGGGAATTGCGCCCTATGAAGACGAATAAGATGTTAACTAGGGGATGACACCCTATGAAGACGAATAAGATGTCAACTAGGGGATGGAACCCTATAAAGATGAGATAAGATGTCAACTAGGGAATGACGCCCTATGAAGACGAATAAGATGTCAACTATGGGATGGCGCCCTATGAAAACGAGATAAGATGTCAACTAGGGGATGACACCCTATGAAGACGAATAAGATGTCAACTAGGGGATGGCGCCCTACGAAGATGAGATAAGATGTCAACTAGGGAATAGCGAGCTATGAAGGCGAATAAGATGTCAACTAGGAGATGGCACCCTATGAAGATGAGATAAGATGTCAACTAGGGGATGACACCCTATGAAGACGAATAAGATGTCATCTAAGGAATGGCGCCCTATGAAGATGAGATAAGATGTCAACTAAGGAGTAGCGCCCTATGAAGACGAATAAGATGTCAACTAGGGAATAGCGCCCTATGAATGCGAGATAAGATTTCAACTAGGGGATGGCGCTCTATGAAGACGAATAAGATATCAACTAGAGGATGACACCCTCTGAAGATGAAATCAGATGTCAACTAGGGGATGACTCCCTATGAAGATAAATAAGATGTCAGATAGAGGATGGCGCCCTATGAAGACGATATAAGATGTCAACTAGGGGATGACGCCCTATGAAGACGAATAAGATGTCAACAATGGGATGGCGCCCTATGAAAATGAGATAAGATGTCAACTAGGGGATGACACCCTATGAAGACGAATAAGATGTCAACTAGGGGATGGCGCCCTACGAAGACGAGATAAGATGTCAACTAGGGAATAGCGATCTATGAAGGCGAATAAGATGTCAAATAGGGGATGGCGCCCTATGAAGATGAGATAAGATGTCAACTAGGGGATGACGCCCTATGAAGACGAATAAGATGTCAACTCGGGGATGGTGCCCTATGAAGATGAGATAAGATGTCAACTAGGGAATAACGCCCTATGAAGACGAATAAGATGTCAACTAGGGGATGGCGCCCTATGAAGATGAGATAAGATGTCAACTAGGGGATGACGCCCTATGAAGACGAGATAAGATATCAACTAGGGGATAGCACCCTATGATAACGAAAAAGTTGTCAACTAGGGGATGGCGCCCTATGAACACGAATAAGATGTCAACTAGGGGATGGCACCCTATGAAGACGAATAAGATGTCAGATAGGGGATGGCGCCCTATGAAGACGATATAAGATGTCAACTAAGGAGTAGCGCCCTATGAAGACGAATAAGATGTCAACTAGGGGATGGCGCCCTATGAAGACCAAATAACATGTAATCTAAGGAATGGCGCCCTACGAAGACAAATAAGATGCCAACTATGGGATGTCGCCCTATGAAAATGAGATAAGATGTCAACTAGGGGATGGCGCCCTATGAAGACGAGATAAGATGTCAACTAGGGGATGGTGCCCTACGAAGAGGAGATAAGATGTCAACTAGGGAATTGCGCCCTATGAAGACTAATAAGATGTTAACTAGGGGATGACACCCTATGAAGACGAATAAGATGTCAACTAGGGGATGGCGCCCTACATAGAGGAGATAAGATGTCAACTAGGGAGTAGCGCCCTATGAATACGAAAAAGATGTCAACTAGAGGATGGCACCCTATGAAGACGAGATAAGATGTCAACTAGGGGATGCCCTATGAAGACGAATAAGATGTCAACAATGGGATGGCGCCCTATGAAAATGAGATAATATGTCAACTAGGGGATGACACCCTATGAAGACGAATAATATGTCAACTAGGAGATGGCGCCCTACGAAGACGAGATAAGATGTCAACTAGGGAATAGCGAGCTATGAAGGCGAATAAGATGTCAACTAGGGGATGGCGCCCTATGAAGATGAGATAAGATGTCAACTAGGGGATGACGCCCTATGAAGACGAATAAGATGTCAACTCGGGGATGGTGCCCTATGAAGATGAGATAAGATGTCAAATAGGGAATAACGCCCTATGAAGACGAATAAGATGTCAACTAGGGGATGGCACCCTATGAAGATGAGATAAGATGTCAACTAGGGGATAACGCCCTATGAAGACGAATAAGATGTCAACTAGGGGACGGCGCCCTATGTAGGCGAGATACGATGTCAACTAGGGAATAGTACCCTATGTAGGCGAGATAAGATATCAACCAGGGGATGGTGCCCTATGAAGATAAATAAGATGTCAACTAGGGAATGACGCCCTATGAAGATGAATAAAATGTCAACTAGGGGATGGCGCCCTATGAAGATGAGATAAAATGTTAACTAGAGGATGATGACCTATGAAGACGAATAAGATGTCAACTAGGGTATGCAGCTCTATGAAGACGAGATAAGATATCAACTAGGGGATACTCCCTATGAAGACGAGATAATGATGTCAACTAGGGGATGCACCCCTATGAACACGAATAAGATGTCAACTAGGGGATGGCGCCCTATATGACGAGATAACATGTAAACTAGGGAATAGCGCCCTATGAAAGGCGAGATAAGATATCAACTAGGGGGATGGCGCCCTATTAAGACGAATAAGATGTCAACTAGGGGATGAGCACCCTATGAAGACGAGATAAGATGTCAACTACGGGGATGAGCCCTATGAAGATGAGATAAGATGTCAACTAGGGGAATGGCGCCTAGAAGACGAGATAAGATGTCAACTAAGGAGTAGCTCCCTATGAAGACGAATATGATGTCAACTAGGGGATGGCGCCCTATAAAGACGAGATAAGATGTCAACTATGGGATTGCGCCCTATGAAGACGACTAAGATGTCAACTAGGGGATGTCGACCCTATGAAGACGAATAAGATGTCAACTAGGGGATGGCGCCCTATGAAGACGAGATAAGATGTCAACTAGGGAATGGCGCCCTACGAAGAGGAGATAAGATGTCAACTAGGGAATTGCGCCCTATGAAGACGAATAAGATGTTAACTAGGGGATGACACCCTATGAAGACGAATAAGATGTCAACTAGGGGATGGAACCCTATAAAGATGAGATATGATGTCAACTAGGGAATGACGCCCTATGAAGACGAATAAGATGACAACTATGGGATGGCGCCCTATGAAAACGAGATAAGATGTCAACTAGGGGATGACATTGTATGAAGACGAATAAGATGTCAACTAGGGGATGGCGCCCTACGAAGACGAGATAAGATGTCAACTAGGGAATAGCGAGCTATGAAGGTGAATAAGATGTCAACTAGGAGATGGTGCCCTTTGAAGATGAGATAAGATATCAACTAGGCGATGACACCCTATGAAGACGAATAAGATGTCATCTAAGGAATGGCGCCCTATGAAGATGAGATAAGATGTCAACTAAGGAGTAGCGCCCTATGAAGACGAATAAGATGTCAACTAGGGGATGGCGCCCTATGAAGACGAGATAACATGTAAACTAAGGAATGGCGCCCTATGAAGACGAATAAGATGTCAACTAGGGGATGATACCCTATGAAGACGAATAAGATGTCAACTAGGGGATGGCGCCCTACGAAGACGAGATAAGATATAAATTGGGGAATAGCGACCTATGAAGGCGAATAAGATGTCAACTAGGGGATGGCGCCCTATGAAGACAAAATAAGATGTCAACTAGGGGATGACGCCCTATAAAGACGAATAAGATTTCAAAAAGGTGATGGCACCCTATGAAGACGAGATAAGATGTCTACTAGGGAGTAGCGCCCTATGAATACGAATAAAATGTCAACTAGGGGATGACACCCTATGAAGACGAGATAAGATGTCAACTAGGGGATGACGCCCTATGAAGATGAACAAGATGTCAACAATGGGATGGCGCCCTATGAAAATGAGATAATATGTCAACTAGGGGATGACACCCTATGAAGACGAATAAGATGTCAACTAGGGGATGGCGCCCTACGAAGACGAGATAAGATGTCAACTAGGGAATAGCGAGCTATGAAGGCGAATAAGATGTCAACTCGGGGATGGCGCCCTATGAAGATGAGATCAGATGTCAACTTGGGGATGACGCCCTATGTAGACGAATAAGATGTCAACTCGGGGATGGTGCCCTATGAAAACGAGATAAGATGTCAACTAGGGAATAACGCCCTATGATGACGAATAAGATGTCAACTAGGGGATGGCACCCTATGAAGATGAGATAAGATGTCAACTAGAGGATAACGCCCTTGGAAGACGAATAAGATGTCAATTAGGGGACGACGCCCTATGCACGCGAGATACGATGTCAACTAGGGAATAGCGCCCTATAAAGGCGAGATAAGATATCAACCAGGGGATGGTGCCCTATGAAGATGAACAAGATGTCAATTAGGGAATGACGCCCCATGAAGACGAATAAGATATCAACTAGGGGATGGCGCCCTCTGAAGATGAGATAAAATGTTAACTAGAGGATGATGCCCTATGAAGACGAATAAGATGTCAACTAGGGGATGACTCTCTATGTAGACGAGAGAAGACATCAACTAGGGGATAGCACCCTATGAAGACGATAAATGTGTCAACTAGGGGATGGCGCCCTATGAACATGAATAAGATGTCAACTAGGGGATGGCACCCTATGTACACGAGATAACATGTAAACTAGGGAATAGCGCCCTATGAAGGCAAGATAAGATATCAACTAGGGGATGGCGCTCTATGAAGATGAATAAGATATCAACTAGGGGATGGGATCCTCTGAAGATGAGATCAGATGTCAACTAGGGGATGACTCCCTATGAAGATGAATAAGATGTCAGATAGGGGATGGCACCCTATGAAGATGATATAAGATGTCAACTAAGGAGTAGCACCCTATGAAGACGAATAAGATTTCAACTAGGGGATGGCGCCCTATGAAGACCAGATAACATGTAAACTAAGGAATGGCGCCCTATGAAGACAAATATGATGTCAACTATGGGATGTCGCCCTATGAAAATGAGATCTGATGTCAACTAGGGGATGGCGCTCTATGAAGACGAGATAAGATATCAACTAGGGGATGGCGCCCTACGAAGAGGAGATAAGATGTCAACTAGGGAATTGCGCCCTATGAAGACGAATAAGATGTTAACTAGGGGATGACACCCTATGAAGACGAATAAGATGTCAACTAGGGGATGGAACCCTATAAAGATGAGATAAGAAGTCAACTAGGGAATGACGCCCTATGAAGACGAATAAGATGACAACTATGGGATGGCGCCCTATGAAAACGAGATAAGATGTCAACTAGGGGATGACACTGTATGAAGACGAATAAGATGTCAACTAGGGGATGGCGCCCTACGAAGACGAGATAAGATGTCAACTAGGGAATAGCGAGCTATGAAGGCGAATAAGATGTCAACTAGGAGATGGTGCCCTTTGAAGATGAGATAAGATATCAACTAGGCGATGACACCCAATGAAGACGAATAAGATGTCAACTCGGGGATGGTGCCCCTTGAAGATGAGATAAGAATTCAACTAGGGAATAACGCCCTATGAAGACGAATAAGATGTCATCTAAGGAATGGCGCCCTATGAAGATGAGATAAGATGTCAACTAAGGAGTAGCGCCCTATGAAGACGAATAAGATGTCAACTAGGGGATGGCGCCCTATAAAGACGAGATAACATGTAAATTAAGGAATGGCGCCCTATGAAGACGAATAAGATGTCAACTAGGGCATGATACCCTATGAAGACGAATAAGATGTCAACTAGGGGATGGCGCCCTACGAAGACGAGATAAGATGTAAATTAGGGAATAGCGCCCTATGAAGGCGAATAAGATGTCAACTAGGGGATGGCGCCCTATGAAGACAAGATAAGATGTCAACTAGGGGATGACGCCCTATGAAGACGAATAAGATTTCAAAAAGGTGATGGCACCCTATGAAGACGAGATAAGATGTCGACTAGGGAGTAGCGCCCTATGAATACGAATAAGATGTCAACTAGGGGATGACACCCTATGAAGACGAATAAGATGTCAACTAGGGGATGGCGCCCTACGAAGACGAGATAAGATGTCAACTAGGGAATAGCGAGCTATGAAGGCGAATAAGATGTCAACTCGGGGATGGCGCCCTATGAAGATGAGATCAGATGTCAACTTGGGGATGACGCCCTATATAGACGAATAAGATGTCAACTCGGGGATGGTGCCCTATGAAAACGAGATAAGATGTCAACTAGGGAATAACGCCCTATGATGACGAATAAGATGTCAACTAGGGGATGGCACCCTATGAAGATGAGATAAGATGTCAACTAGAGGATAACGCCCTTTGAAGACGAATAAGATGTCAATTAGGGGACGACGCCCTATGCACGCGAGATACGATGTCAACTAGGGAATAGCGCCCTATAAAGGCGAGATAAGATATCAACCAGGGGATGGTGCCCTATGAAGATAAACAAGATGTCAATTAGGGAATGACGCCCCATGAAGACGAATAAGATATCAACTAGGGGATGGCGCCCTCTGAAGATGAGATAAAATGTTAACTAGAGGATGATGCCCTATGAAGACGAATAAGATGTCAACTAGGGGATGACTCTCTATGTAGACGAGAGAAGACATCAACTAGGGGATAGCACCCTATGAAGACGATAAATGTGTCAACTAGGGGATGGCGCCCTATGAACATGAATAAGATGTCAACTAGGGGATGGCACCCTATGTACACGAGATAACATGTAAACTAGGGAATAGCGCCCTATGAAGGCAAGATAAGATATCAACTAGGGGATGGCGCTCTATGAAGATGAATAAGATATCAACTAGGGGATGGGATCCTCTGAAGATGAGATCAGATGTCAACTAGGGGATGACTCCCTATGAAGATGAATAAGATGTCAGATAGGGGATGGCACCCTATGAAGATGATATAAGATGTCAACTAAGGAGTAGCACCCTATGAAGACGAATAAGATTTCAACTAGGGGATGGCGCCCTATGAAGACCAGATAACATGTAAACTATGGAATGCCGCCCTATGAAGACAAATATGATGTCAACTATGGGATGTCGCCCTATGAAAATGAGATAAGATGTCAACTAGGGGATGGCGCCCTATGAAGACGAGATAAGATGTCAACTAGGGAATTGCGCCCTATGAAGACGAATAAGATGTTAACTAGCGGATGACACCCTATGAAGACGAATAAGATGTCAACTAGGGGATGGCGCCCTACGAAGAGGAGATAAGATGTCAACTAGGGAATAGCGCCCTATGAAGGCGAATAAGATGTCAACTACTGAATGGCGCCCTATGAATGCGAGATAAGATGTCAACTAGGGTATGACACCCTATACAGACGAATAAGATGTCAACTCGAGGAGGGTGCCCTATGAAGACAAGATAAGATGTCAACTAGGGAATAGCGCCTTATGAAGACGAATATGATGTCAACTAGGGGATGGAACCCTATAAAGATGAGATAAGATGTCAACTAGGGAATGACGCCCTATGAAGACGAATAAGATGACAACTATAGGATGGCGCCCTATAAAAATGAGATAAGATATCAACTAGGGGATGACACCTTATAAAGACGAATAAGATGTCAACTAGGGGATGGCGCCCTATGAAAACGAATAAGATGTCAACTAGGGAATAGTGAGCTATGAAGGCGAATAAGATGTCAAGTAGGAGATGGCGCCCTATGAAGATGAGATAAGATGTCAACTAGGGGATGACACCCTATGAAGACGAATAAGATGTCAACTCGGGGATGGTGCCCCTTGAAGATGAGATAAGATGTCAACTAGGGAATAACGCCCTATGAAGACGAATAAGATGTCAACTAAGGGATGGTGCCCTATGAAGACGAGATAAGATGTTAACTAAGAGATGATACCCTATGAAGACGAATAAGATGTCAACTAGGGGATGGCGCCCTACAAAGACGAGATAAGATGTCAACTAAGGGAATAGCGAGCTATGAAGGCGAATAAGATGTCAACAAGGGGATGGCGCCCTATGAAGATGAGATAAGATGTCAACTAGGGGATTATGCCCTATGAAGACGAATAAGATGTCAACTTGGGGATGGTGCCCTATGAAGATGAGATAAGATGTTAACTAGGGCATAGCGCCTATGAAGACGAAAAAGATGTCAACTAGGGGATGGTGCCCTACGAAGAAGAATAAGATGTCAACTAGGGGATGACGCCCTATGAAGACGAGTAAGATGTCAACTCGGGGATGGTGCCCTATGAAGACGAGATAAGATGTCAACTAGGGAATAATGCCCTATGAAGACGAATAAGATGTCAATTAGGGGATGGCACCCTATGAAGATGAGATAAGATGTCAACTAGGGGATAACGCCCTATGAAGACGAATAAGATGTCAACTAGGGGACGGCGCCCTATGTAGGCGAGATACGATGTCAACTAGGGAATAACGACCCTATGAAGGCGAGATAAGATATCAACCAGGGGATGGTGCCCTATGAAGATGAATAAGATGTCAACTAGGGAATGACGCCCTATGAAGATGAATAAGATGTCAACTAGGGGATGGCGCCCTATGAAGATGAGATAAAATGTTAACTAGAGGATGATGCCCTATGAAGACGAATAAGATGTCAACTATGGGATGACTCTCTATGTAGACGAGATAAGACGTCAACTAGGGGATAGTACCCTATGAAGACGAAAAAGTTGTCAACTAGGGGATGGGGCCCTATGAACACGAATAAGATGTCAACTAGGGGATGGCACCCTATGTAGACGAGATAACATGTAAACTAGGGAATAGCGCCCTATGAAGGCGAGATAAGATATCAACTAGGGGATGGCGCTCTATGAAGACGAATAAGATATCAACTAGGGGATGGACACCCTCTGAAGATGAGATCAGATGTCAACTAGGGGATGAGTCCCTATGAAGATGAATAAGATGTCAGATAGGGGATGGCGCCCTATGAAGACGATATAAGATGTCAACTAAGGAGTAGCGCCCTATGAAGATGAATAAGATGTCAACTAGGGAATGGCGCCCTATGAAGACCAAATAACATGTAATCTAAGGAATGGCGCCCTATGAAGACAAATAAGATGTCAACTATGGGATGTCGCCCTATGAAAATGAGATAAGATGTCAACTAGGGGATGGCGCCCTATGAAGACGAGATAAGATGTCAACTAGGGGATGGTGCCCTTCGAAGAGGAGATAAGATGTCAACTAGGGAATTACGCCATATGAAGATGAATAAGATGTTAACTAGGGGGTGACACCCTATGAAGATGAATAAGATGTCAACTAGGGGATGGCGCCCTATGAAGACGAGATAAGATGTCAACTAGGGGATGGCGCCCTATGAAGACGAGATAAGATGTCAACTAGGGAGTAGCGCCCTATGAAGACGAATAAGATGTCAACTAGGGGATGGCACCCTATGAAGACGAGATAAGATGTCAACTAGGGGATGACGCCCTATGAAGACGAATAAGATGTCAACTATGGGATGGCGCCCTATGAAGATGAGATAAGATGTCAACTAGGGGATGACACCCTATGAAGACGAATAAGATGTCAACTAGGGGATGGCGCCCTACGAAGACGAGATAAGATGTCAACTAGGGAATAGCGAGCTATGAAGGCGAATAAGATGTCAACTAGGGGATGGCGCCCTATGAAGATGAGATAAGATGTCAACTAGGGGATGACGCCCTATGAAGACGAATAAGATGTCAACTCGGGGATGGTGCCCTATGAAGACGAGATAAGATGTCAACTAGGGAATAACGCCCTATGAAGACGAATAAGATGTCAACTAGGGGATGGCGCCCTATGAAGATGAGATAAGATGTCAACTAGGGGATAACGCCCTATGAAGACGAATAAGATGTCAACTAGGGGATGGCGCCCTATGTAGGCGAGATAAGATGTCAACTAGGGGATGCCCCTATGAAGAGCGAGATAAGATGTCAACTAGGGGATGGTGCCCTATGAAGATGAATAAGATGTCAACTAGGGAATGACGCCCTATGAAGACGAATAAGATGTCAACTAGGTGATGGCACCCTATGAAGATGAGATAAGATGTCAACTAGAGGATGATGCCCTATGAAGACGAATAAGATGTCAACTAGGGGATGACTCCCTATGTAGACGAGATAAGATGTCAACTAGGGGATAGCACCCTATGAAGACAAAAAAGATGTCAACTAGGGATGGCTGCCCTATGAACACGAATAAGATGTCAACTAGGGATGGCGCCCTATGTAGACGAGATAACATGTCAACTAGGGAATAGCGCCCTATGAAAGCGAGATAAGATATCAACTAGGGGATGGAGCTCCCTATGAAGACGAGATAAGATGTCAACTAGGGATGACGCCCTATGAAGGCGAGATAAGATATCAACTAGGGGATGGCGCTCTATGAAGACGAATAAGATATCAACTAGGGGATGACACGCTCTGAAGATGAGATCAGATGTCAACTAGGGGATGACTCCCTATGAAGATGAATAAGATGTCAGATAGGGGATGGCACCCTATGAAGACGATATAAGATGTCAACTAAGGAGTAGCGCCCTATGAAGACGAATAAGATGTCAACTAGGGGATGGCGCCCTATGAAGACCAGATAACAAGTAATCTAAGGAATGGCGCCCTATGAAGACAAATAATATGTAAACTATGGGAAGTCGCCCTATGAAAATAACATATGATGTCAACTAGGGGATGACGCCCTATGAAGACGAGATAAGATGTCAACTAGGGGATGGCGCCCTACGAAGAGGAGATAAGATGTCAACTAGGGAATTGCTCCCTATGAAGACGAATAAGATGTTAAGTAGGGGATGACACCCTATGAAGACGAATAATATGTCAACTATGGGATGGCGACCTACGAAGAGGAGATAAGATGTCAACTAGGGAATAGCACCCTATGAAAGCGAATAAGATGTCAACTAGGGGATGGCGCCCTATGAAGACGAGAAAAGATGTCAACTAGGGGATGACGCTCTATGAAGACGAATAAGATGTCAACTCGGGGATGGCGCCCTACGAAGTGGAGATAAGGTGTCAACTAGGGAGTAGCGCCCTATGAATACGAATAAGATGTCAACTAGGGGATGGCACCCTATGAAGACGAGATAAGATGTCAACTAGGGGATGACGCCCTATGAAGACGAATAAGATGTCAACTATGGGATGGCGCCCTATGAAAACGAGATAAGATATCAACTAGGGGATGACACCCTATGAAGACGAATAAGATGTCAACTAGGGGATGGCGCCCTATGAAAACGAATAAGATGTCAACTAGGGAATAGCGAGCTATGAAGGCGAATAAGATGTAAAGTAGGAGATGGCGCCCTATGAAGGCGAGATAAGATGTCAACTAGGGATGACGCCCTATGAAGACGAATAAGATGTCAACTAGGGGATGGCGCCCTATGAAGATGAGATAAGATGTCAACTAGGGGATGACACCCTATGAAGACGAATAAGATGTCAACTAGGGGATGGCGCCCTACGAAGACGAGATAAGATGTCAACTAGGGAATAGCGCCCTATGAAGGACGAATAAGATGTCAACTAGGGGATGGCGCCCTATGAAGATGAGATAAGATGTCAACTAGGGGATGACGCCCTATGAAGATGAATAAGATGTCAACTAGGGGATGGCGCCCTATGAAGACGAGATAAGATGTCAACTAGGGAAGTAGCGCCCTATGAAGACGAATAAGATGTCAACTAGGGGATGGCGCCCTATGAAGACGAGATAAGATGTAAACTAGGGAATAACGCCCTATGAAGACGAATAAGATGTCAACTAGGGGATGGCGCCCTATGAAGACGAGATAAGATGTCAACTAGGGGATGGACGCCCTATGAAGACGAGATAAGATGTCAATTAGTGGATGGCGCCCTACGAAGAGGAGATAAGATGTCAACTAGGGAATTGCTCCCTATGAAGACGAATAAGATGTCAACTAGGGGATGACACCCTATGAAGACGAATAAGATGTCAACTAGGGGATGGCGCCCTACGAAGAGGAGATAAGATGTCAACTAGGGAATAGCGCCCTATGAAGGCGAATAAGATGTCAACTAGGGGATGGCGCCCTATGAAGACGAGATAAGATGTCAACTAGGGGATGACGCCCTATGAAGACGAATAAGATGTCAACTCGGGGATGGCGCCCTACGAAGTGGAGATAAGGTGTCAACTAGGGAGTAGCGCCCTATGAATACGAATAAGATGTCAACTAGGGGATGGCACCCTATGAAGACGAGATAAGATGTCAACTAGGGGATGACGCCCTATGAAGACGAATAAGATGACAACTATGGGATGGCGCCCTATGAAAACGAGATAAGATATCAACTAGGGGATGACACCCTATGAAGACGAATAAGATGTCAACTAGGGGATGGCGCCCTATGAAGACGAGATAAGATGTCAACTAGGGGATGGCGCCCTATGAAGACGAGATAAGATGTCAACTAGGGAATAGCGCCCTATGAAGAAGAATAAGATGTCAACTAGGGATGGCGCCCTATGAAGACGAGATAAGATGTCAACTAGGGGATGACGCCCTATGAAGACGAATAAGATGTCAACTAGGGGATGGCGCCTATGAAGACGAGATAAGATGTCAACTAGGGGATGACGCCCTATGAAGACGAATAAGATGTCAACTAGGGGATGGCGCCCTATGAAGATGAGATAAGATGTCAACTAGGGAATAGCGCCCTATGAAGACGAATAAGATGTCAACTAGGGGATGGCGCCCTATGAAGACGAGATAAGATGTCAACTAGGGGATAGACGCCCTATGAAGACGAATAAGATGTCAACTAGGGGATGGCGCCCTATGAAAGATGAGATAAGATGTCAACTAGGGGATGACGCCCTATGAAGATGAATAAGATGTCAACTAGGGGATGGTGCCCTACGAAGACGAGATAAGATGTCAACTAGGGAATAGCGAGCCTATGAAGGCGAATAAGATGTCAACTAGGGGATGGCGCACTATGAAGATGAGATAAGATGTCAACTAGGGGATGGCGCCCTATGAAGACGAGATAAGATGTCAACTAGGGGATGGTGCCCTACGAAGAGGAGATAAGATGTCAACTAGGGATTGCGCCCTATGAAGACGAATAAGATGTTAACTAGGGGATGACACCCTATGAAGACGAATAAGATGTCAACTAGGGATGGCGCCCTACGAAGAGGAGATATGATGTCAACTAGGGAATAGCGCCCTATGAAGGTGAATAAGATGTCAACTAGGGGATGACGCCCTATGAAGACGAATAAGATGTCAACAATGGGATGGCCGCCCTATGAAAATGAGATAAGATGTCAACTAGGGGATGACACCCTATGAAGACGAATAAGATGTCAACTAGGGGATGGCGCCCTACGAAGACGAGATAAGATGTCAACTAGGGAATAGCGCCCTATGAAGGCGAATAAGATGTCAACTAGGGGATGGCGCCCTATGAAGACGAGATAAGATGTCAACTAGGGGATGACGCCCTATGAAGACGAATAAGATGTCAACTCGGGGATGGTGCCCTATGAAGACGAGATAAGATGTCAACTAGGGAATAACGCCCTATGAAGACGAATAAGATGTCAACTAGGGGATGGCGCCCTATGAAGATGAGATAAGATGTCAACTAGGGGATGACGCCCTATGAAGACGAATAAGATGTCAACTAGGGGATGGCACCCTATGAAGACGAGATAAGATGTCAACTAGGGGATGGCGCCCTATGAAGACGAGATAAGATGTCAACTAGGGAATAGCGCCCTATGAAGAGAGATAAGATGTCAACTAGGGAATGACGCCCTATGAAGACGAATAAGATGTCAACTATGGGATGGCGCCCTATGAAGATGAGATAAGATGTCAACTAGGGGATGACAGCCCTATGAAGACGAATAAGATGTCAACTAGGGGATGGCGCCCTACTGAAGACGAGATAAGATGTCAACTAGGGAATAACGCCCTATGAAGGACGAATAAGATGTCAACTAGGGATGGCGCCCTATGAAGATGAGATAAGATGTCAACTAGGGGATGGACGCCCTATGAAGACGAGATAAGATGTCAACTAGGGGATGGACGCCCTATGAAGACGAGATAAGATGTCAACTAGGGAATAGCGCCCTATGAAGACGAGATAAGATGTCAACTAGGGGATGACAGCCCTATGAAGACGAATAAGATGTCAACTAGGGATGGCGCCCTATGAAGACGAGATAAGATGTCAACTAGGGAATAGCGCCCTATGAAGACGAATAAGATGTCAACTAGGGATGGCGCCCTATGAAGATGAGATAAGATGTCAACTAGGGAATGACGCCCTATGAAGACGAATAAGATGTCAACTAGGGGATGGCGCCCTATGAAGATGAGATAAAGATGTTAACTAGAGGATGATGCCCTATGAAGACGAATAAGATGTCAACTAGGGGATGACTCTCTATGTAGACGAGATAAGATGTCAACTAGGGATAGCACCCTATGAAGACGAAAAAGTTGTCAACTAGGGGATGGCGCCCTATGAAGCACGAATAAGATGTCAACTAGGGGATGGCAGCCCTATGTAGACGAGATAAGCATGTAAACTAGGGGAATAGAGCCCTATGAAAGCGAGATAAGCATAGTCAACTAGGGGATGGCGCCCTATGAAGACGAATAAGATGATCAACTAGGGATGACACCCTCTGAAGATGAGATAAGATGTCAACTAGGGGATGACGCCCTATGAAGATGAATAAGATTTCAACTAGGGGATGGCGCCCTCTGAAGACGAGATAAGATGTCAACTAAGGAGTAGCGCCCTATGAAGACGAATAAGATGTCAACTAGGGGATGGCGCCCTATGAAGACGAGATAAGATGTAAACTAAGGAATGGCGCCCTATGAAGACGAATAAGATGTCAACTATGGGATGTCGCCCTATGAAAATGAGATAAGATGTCAACTAGGGGATGACACCCTATGAAGACGAGATAAGATGTCAACTAGGGGATGGCGCCCTACGAAGACGAGATAAGATGTCAACTAGGGAATTGCGCCCTATGAAGACGAATAAGATGTTAACTAGGGGATGACACCCTATGAAGACGAATATGATGTCAACTAGGGGATGGAACCCTATAAAGATGAGATAAGATGTCAACTAGGGAATGACGCCCTATGAAGACGAATAAGATGACAACTATGGGATGGCGCCCTATGAAAACGAGATAAGATGTCAACTAGGGGATGACACCTATGAAGACGAATAAGATGTCAACTAGGGATGGCGCCCCTACGAAGACGAGATAAGATGTCAACTAGGGAATAGCGAGCTATGAAGGCGAATAAGATGTCAACTAGGAGATGGTGCCCTTTGAAGATGATATAAGATATCAACTAGGCGATGACACCCAATGAAGACGAATAAGATGTCAACTCGGGGATGGTGCCCCTTGAAGATGAGATAAGAATTCAACTAGGAATAACGCCCTATGAAGACGAATAAGATGTCAACTAAGGAATGGCGCCCTGTGAAGATGAGATAAGATGTCAACTAAGGAGTAGCGCCCTATGAAGACGAATAAGATGTCAACTAGGGGATGGCGCCCTATGAAGACGAGATAACATGTAATTAAGGAATGGCGCCCTATGAAGACGAATAGATGTCAACTAGGGGATGATACCCTATGAAGACGAATAAGGATGTCAACTAGGGGATGGCGCCCTACGAAGATGAGATAAGATGTAAATTGGGGAATAGCGCCCTATGAAGGCGAATAAGATGTCAACTAGGGATGGCGCCCTATGAACAGAAGATAAGATGTCAACTAGGGGATGACGCCCTATAAAGACGAATAAGATTTCAAAAAGGTGATGGCACCCTATGAAGACGAGATAAGATGTCAACTAGGGATGAGCCCTATGAAGACGAATAAGATGTCAACTAGGGGATGGCACCCTATGAAGACGAGATAAGATGTCAACTAGGGGATGACGCCCTATGAAGACGAATAAGATGTCAACTAGGGGATGGCGCCCTATGAAGACTGAGATAAGATGTCAACTAGGGATGACACCCTATGAAGACGAATAAGATGTCAACTAGGGGATGGCGCCCTACGAAGACGAGATAAGATGTCAACTAGGGAATAGCGCCCTATGAAGGCGAATAAGATGTCAACTAGGGGATGGCGCCCTATGAAGATGAGATAAGATGTCAACTAGGGGATGACGCCCTATGAAGACGAATAAGATGTCAACTCGGGGATGGTGCCCTATGAAGACGAGATAAGATGTCAACTAGGGAATAACGCCCTATGAAGACGAATAAGATGTCAACTAGGGGATGGCGCCCTATGAAGATGAGATAAGATGTCAACTAGGGATGACGCCCTATGAAGACGAATAAGATGTCAACTAGGGGACGGCGCCCTATGTAGGCGAGATACGATGTCAACTAGGGAATAGCGCCCTATGAAGGCGAGATAAGATATCAACTAGGGGATGGTGCCCTATGAAGATGAATAAGATGTCAACTAGGGAATGACGCCCTATGAAGACGAATAAGATGTCAACTAGGGGATGGCGCCCTATGAAGATGAGATAAAATGTTAACTAGAGGATGATGCCCTATGAAGACGAATAAGATGTCAACTAGGGGATGACTCCCTATGTAGACGAGATAAGATGTCAACTAGGGGATAGCACCCTATGAAGACGAAAAAGATGTCAACTAGGGGATGGCGCCCTATGAACACGAATAAGATGTCAACTAGGGGATGGCGCCCTATGTAGACGAGATAACATGTAAACTAGGGAATAGCGCCCTATGAAGGCGAGATAAGATATCAACTAGGGGATGGCGCCCTATGAAGACGAATAAGATGTCAACTAGGGGATGGCACCCTCTGAAGACGAGATAAGATGTCAACTAGGGGATGACTCCCTATGAAGATGAATAAGATGTCAGATAGGGGATGGCGCCCTATGAAGATGATATAAGATGTCAACTAAGGAGTAGCGCCCTATGAAGACGAATAAGATGTCAACTAGGGGATGGCGCCCTATGAAGACCAGATAACATGTAAACTAAGGAATGGCGCCCTATGAAGACGAATAAGATGTCAACTATGGGATGTCGCCCTATGAAAAGGAGATAAGATGTCAACTAGGGGATGGCGCCCTATGAAGACGAGATAAGATGTCAACTAGGGGATGGCGCCCTACGAAGAGGAGATAAGATGTCAACTAGGGAATTGTGCCCTATGAAGACGAATAAGATGTTAACTAGGGGATGACACCCTATGAAGACGAATAAGATGTCAATTAGGGGATGGCGCCCTACGAAGAGGAGATAAGATGTCAACTAGGGAATAGCGCCCTATGAAGGCGAATAAGATGTCAACTACGGAATGGCGCCCTATGAAGACGAGATAAGATGTCATCTAGGGTATGACGCCCTATGAAGATGAATAAGATGTCAACTCGGGGATGGTGCCCTATGAAGACAAGATAAGATGTCAACTAGGGAATAGCGCCTTATGAAGACGAATATGATGTCAACTAGTGGATTGAACCCTATAAAGAGGAGATAAAATGTCAACTAGGGAATGACGCCCTATGAAGACGAATAAGATGACAACTATGGGATGGCGCCCTATAAAAATGAGATAAGATATCAACTAGGGGATGACACCCTATGAAGACGAATAACATGTCAACTAGGGGATGACGAATAAGATGTCAACTAGGGAATAGCGAGCTATGAAGGCGAATAAGATGTCAAGTAGGAGATGGCGCCCTATGAAGATGACATAAGATGTCAACTAGGGGATGGCGCCCAATGAAGATGAGATAAGATGTAAACCAGGGGATTATGCACTATGAAGACGAATAAGATGTCAACTAGGGGACGGCGGCCTATGTAGACGAGATACAATGTCAACTAGAGAATAGCGCCCTATGAAGGCGAGATAACATATCAACTAGGGGATGGTGCCCTATGAAGATGAATAAGATATCAACTAGGAGATGGTGCCATATGAAGATGAGATAAGATGTCAACTACGGAATGACGCCCTATGAAGGCGAGAAAATATGTGAACTAGGGAATAGCGCCCTATGAAGACGAATAAGATGTCAACTAGGGGATGTCGCCCAATGAAGACGAGATAAGATGTCAACTAGGTTATGACGCCCTATGAAGACGAATAAGATGTCAACTAGGGGATGGCGCCCTATGAAGACGAGATAAGATGATAACTAGGGAATAACGCCCTATGAAGACGAATAAGATGTCAACTAGGGGATGGCACCCTATGAAGATGAGATAAGATGTCAACTAGGGGATGACGCCCTATGAAGACGAATAAGATGTCAACTAGGGGATGGCGCCCTATGAAGATGAGATAAAATGACAACTAGAGGATGATGCCCTATGAAAAACGAATAAGATGTCAACTAGGGGATGGCTCCCTATGTAGACGAGATAAGATGTCAACTAGGGGATAGCGCCCTATGAAGACGAAAAATATGTCAACTAGGGGATGGCGCCCTATGAACACTAATAAGATGTCAACTAGGGGATGGCGCCCTATGTAGATGAGATAACATGTAAACTAGGGAATAGCGCCCTATGAAGGCGAGATAAGATATGAACTTGGGGATGGCGCCCTATGAAGACGAATAAGATGTCAACTAGGGGATGGCACCCTCTGAAGACGAGATAAGATGTCAACTAGGGGATGACGCCCTATGAAGACGAATAAGATGTCAACAAGGGGATGGCGCCCTATGAAGACGAGATAAGATGTCAACTAGGGAGTAGCGCCCTATGAAGACGAATAAGATGTCAACTAGGGGATGGCACCCTATGAAGACGAGATAAGATGTCAACTAGGGGATGACGCCCTATAAAGACGAATAAGATGACAACTATGGGATGGATTCCTATGAAAACGAGATAAGATGTCAACTAGTGGATGACACCCTATAAGGAGGAATAAGATGTCAACTAGGGGATGGCACCCTATGAAGACGAGATAAGATGTCAACTAGGGAATAACGAGCTTTGAAGGCGAATAAGATGTCAACTAGGGGATGGCGCCCTATGAAGATGAGATAAGATGTCAACTAGGGGATAACGCCCTATGAAGACGAATAATATGTCAACTAGGGGATGGCGCCCTATGAAGACCAGATAACATGTAAACTAAGGAATAGCGCCCTATGAAGACAACTACGATGTCAACTATGGGATGTCGCCCTATAAAAATGAGATAAGATGTCAACTAGGGGATGGCGCCCTATGAAGACGAGATAAGATGTCAACTTGGGGATGACGCCCTATGAAGACGAAAGAAGATGTCAACTAGGGAGTAGCGCCCTATGAAGACGAATAAGATGTCAAATAGGGGATGGCACCCTATGAAAACGAGATAAGATTTCAACTAGGGGATGACGCCCTATGAAGACAAATAAGATGTCAACTATGGGATGGCGCCCTATGAAAACGAGATAAGATGTCGACTAGGGGATGACACCCTATGAAGACGAGATAAGATGTCAACTAGGGAATAGCGAGCTATGAAGGCGAATAAGATGTCAACTAGGGGATGGCGCCTTATGAAGACGGGATAAGATGTCAACTAGGGGATGACGCCCTATGAAGACGAATAAGATGTCAACTCGGCGATTGTGCCCTATAAAGACGAGATAAGATGTCAACTAGGGAATAACGCCCTATGAAGACGAATAAGATGTCAACTAGGGGATGGCGCCCTATGAAGATGAGATAAGATGTCAACTAGGGGATGACGCCCTATGAAGACGAATAAGATGTCAACTAGGGGACGGCACGCTATCTAGGCGAGATACGATGTCAACTAGGGAATAGCGCCCTATGAAGGCGAGATAAGATATCAACTAGGGGATGGCACCCTATGAAGACGAGATAAGATGTCAACTAGGGGATGACGCCCTATGAAGACGAATAAGATGTCAACTATGGGATGGCGCCCTATGAAAACGAGATAAGATGTCAACTAGGGAATGACGCTTTATGAAGACGAATAAGATATCAACTAGGGGATGGCGCCCTATGAAGATGAGATTTAATGTTAACTAGAGGATGATGCCCTATGAAGACGAATAAGATGTCAACTAGGGGATGAGCTCCTATGAAGACGAGATAAGACAGTCAACTAGGGGAATAGCACCCCTATGAAGACGATAAAGTTGTCAACTAGGGGATGGCGCCCTATGAACACGAATAAGATGTGAACTAGGGGATGGCACCCTATGTAGACGAGATAACATGTAAACTAGGGAATAACGCCCTATGAAGGCGAGATAAGATATCAACTAGGGGATGGGACCCTCTGAAGATGAGATCAGATGTCAACTAGGGGATGGCGCCCTATGAAGACAAATAAGATGTCAACTAGGGGATGGCATCCTCTGAAGACGAGATAAGATGTCAACTAAGGGATGACGCCCTATGAAGATGAATAAGATGTCAACTAGGGGATGGCGCCCTATGAAGACGAGATAAGATGTCAACTAAGGAGTAGCACCCTATGAAGACGAATAAGATGTCAACTAGGGGATGGCGCCCTATGAAGACGAGATAAGATGTCAACTAGGGGATGACGCCCTATGAAGACGAAAGAAGATGTCAACTAGGGAGTAGCGCCCTATGAAGACGAATAAGATGTCAAATAGGGGATGGCACCCTATGAAAACGAGATAAGAT
>CM061561.1:18609639-18617139 GCA_030864225.1 Capsicum baccatum var. pendulum
CTTTGGGATTGGCCGGCAGATCCGCCTATGGTGTGCACTGGTCGTCTCGTCCCTTCTGTCGGCGATGCGCTCCTGGCCTTAACTGTCGGGTCGTGCCTTCGGCGCTGTTACTTTGAAGAAATTAGAGTGCTCAAAGCAAGCCTACGCTCTGTATACATTAGCATGAGATAACATTATAGGATTTTGGTCCTATTAGGTTGGCCTTCGAGATCGGAGTAATAATTAACAGGGACAGTCGGGGGCATTCGTATTTCATGGTCAGAGGAGAAATTATTGGATTTATGAAATACGAACAACTGCGAAAGCATTTTCCAAGGATGTTTTCATTAATCAAGAACGAAAGTTGGGGGCTCGAAGACGATAAGATACCGTCCTAGTCTCAACCATAATTGATGCCGACCAGGGATCAGCGGATGTTGCTTTTAGGACCCTGCCGGCACCTTATGAGAAATCAAAGTTTTTGGGTTCCGGGGAGAGTATGGTCGCAAGGCTAAAACTTAAAGGAATTGACGGAAGGGAACCACCAGGAGTGGAGCCTGCGGCTTAATTTAACTCAACACGGGGAAACTTACCAGGTCCAGACATAGTAAGGATTAACAGACTGAGAGCTCTTTCTTGATTCTATGGGTGGTGGTGAATGGCCGTTCTTAGTTGGCAGAGCCATTTGTCTGGTTAATTCCGTTAACGAACGAGACCTAACTCTACTAACTAGCTATGTGGAGGTATCCCTTCGCGGCCAGCTTCTTAGAGGGACTACGGCCTTTTAGGCCGCGGAAGTTTGAGGCAATAATAGTTTTGTGATGCGCTTAGATGTTCTGGGCCACACGCGCGCTACACTGATGTATTTTATGCGTTTATAGCCTTAGCCGACAGGACCGAGTAATCTTTGAAATTTCATCATGATGGGGATAAATCATTGTAATTGTTGGTCTTGAACGAGGATTCCTAATAAGCGCGAGTCATCAGCTCTCGTTGACTACGTCCCTACCCTTCGTACACACCGCCCGTTGCTCCTACCAATTGAATGATCTGGTGAAATGTTTGGATCACGACGACGATGGTAGTTCTCTGCCCGCGACGTCGCAAGAATTCCATTGAACCTTATCATTTAGAGAAAGGAGAAGTCGTAACAAGGTTTTCGTAGGTAAACTTATGGAAGGATCATTATCGAAACCTGCACGGCAGAACAACCCGCGAACGTGTTTAACAACTGGGGAGTCCGCGCGGGTGGGGTGCTACGGCACTCTGTACGAGTGCCTCCCACTCATCCCTGGCGCGAGCGCCCCAGCGCGCGCATACGTCGGGCGACTAATGAACCCCGATGCGGAAAGCACCAAGGAATACTTAAATCGATCATCTGCCCCTCGCGCCCCATCCGCAGAGTATGTTGGGGGGACCTGTGCTTTTTTGGTAAACAAAAATGACTCTCGACAATAGATATCTCGGCTCTCGCATCAATGAAGAACGGACCGAAATATGATACTTTGTGTGAATTGCAAAATCCCGTGAACCATTGAGTCTTTGAATGCAAGTTGCGCCCGAGCCATTAGGACGAGGCCACGTCTTCCTGGGTGTCATGCATCGCATTGTCCCCTCGCATCGCGTATCAATCACGGGGCGCGCTATTGTCGCGG
Source organism: Capsicum baccatum var. pendulum (assembly GCA_030864225.1). Lineage (NCBI taxonomy): Eukaryota > Viridiplantae > Streptophyta > Magnoliopsida > Solanales > Solanaceae > Capsicum > Capsicum baccatum. Next base: position 18,611,274 of record CM061561.1, read on the forward strand.
GGCGGATACTGGCCTCCCGTGCACCTCGAGCTCGCGACTGGCCTAAATACGAGTCCACGTCGACGGACGTCGCGACAAGTGATGGTTGTATCTCAACTCTCTTTGTTGTCACGGGTATAGCCCGTCACACGTCCGGACTTCAGGACCCTTTCGCGCTTAGGCGCTCCAACTGCGACCCCAGGTCAAGTGGGATAACCCACTGAGTTTGAGCATATAAATAAGCAGAGGAAAAGAAACTTACAAGGATTCCCTTAGTAACGGCGAGCGAACCGAGAACAGCCCAGCCTTAGAATCGAGCGGCTCCGTCATCCGAATTGTAGTCTGGAGAAGCGTGCTCAGCGGCGGATCGGGCCCAAGTCCCCTGGAAGGGGGGCGCCAGAGAAGGTGAGAGACCCATTATGCCAGGACCCTGTCTCTCCACGAGGCACTGTCTATGAGTCGGGTTGTTTGGGAATGCAGCCCAAATCGGGCGGTGAATTCCGTCCAAGGCTAAATACGGGCGACAGACCGATAGCGAACAAGTACCGCGAGACAAAGATGAAAAGAACTTTGAAAAGAGAGTCAAAGAGTGCTTGGAATTATCGGGAGGAAAGCGAATGAGGGCAGGCGATGCACCCTGGTCGGATATGGAACGGCGATAAGCCGGTCCGCCGATCGACTCGTGGCATGGATTGGGGGTGGCCAAACTCGGGGATTTCGATACGCTCGTGGAACGTCATTTCCTCGGTTGTGGCAGGCATTGCACGCCTCCAGCGTGCTTCGACATCTGCACACTCCGGACGCTGGCTTGTGGGTTCCCCATTGAACTCATCTTGAAATACGGACCAAGGAGTCTGACATGTGTGCGAGTCAACGGGCGAGTAAACCCGTAAGGCGTAAGGAAGCTGATTAGTGGTATACCCCTTAGGGGTGCACCGCCGACCGACCTTGATCTTCTGAGAAGGGTTCGAGTGTGAGCATACCTGTCGGGACCCGAAATATGGTGATCTATGCCTGAGCGGGGCGAAGCCAGAGGAAACTCTGGTGGAGAACCGCAGCGATACTGAAGTGCAAATCGTTAGTCTGACCTGGGTGTAGAGGCGAAAGACTAGTCAAACCGTCTAGTAGTTGGTTCCCTCAGAAGTTTCCCTCAGGATAGCTGGAGCTCGCGTGCGAGTTCTATCGGGTAAAACCAATGATAAGCGGCCTCGGGGGCGCAACTCCCTCGACCTATTCTAAAACTTTAAATAGGTAGGACGGCATGCCGGCTTTGTTGAGCCGCGCCACGGAATCAAGAGCTCCAAGTGGGCCATTTCTGGTAAGCAAAACTAGCGATGCGGTATGAACCGAATTCGAGTTATGGTGGCAAACTACGCGCTAACCTAGATTCCACAAAGGGTATTGGTCGATTAAGATCGAAGAACGGTGGTCATGGAAGTCAAAATTTGCTAAGGAGTGTGTAACAACTCACCTGTCGGATAAACTAGCCCTGAATATGGATGACGCTTAAGCAAGCAACCTACACCAAGCCGTGGGGGCAAGTTCCAGGCCCCGATGAGTAGGAGGGCATGACGGTCGCTGCAAAACCTTGGGTGCGAGCTCGGGAGGAGCGGCCGTCGGTGCAGATGTTGGTAGTAGTAGCAAATATTCAAATAAGAACTTCAAAGGCCGAAAAGGGGAAAGGTTCCATGTGAAGGGCACTTGCACATGGGTTAGTCGATCGCTAGGGTCGGGAGAACCCCGACAGATAGCGCGTCTCGAGCGTACTCCGAAAGGAAATCAGGTTAAAATTCCTGAACCGGGATGTGGCGGTCGACGACAATGTTAGGATGTCCGAAGACGTCGGCGGGAGCCTCGGGAAGAGTTATCTTTTTTGTTTAACAGCCTGCCCACCCTAGAATCGGCTCAGCCGGAGGTAGGGTCCAGCGGCTGAAAGAGCACCGCATATGTCGTCCATGCTTGGTCGTACTCATAACCGCATCAGGTCTCCAAGGTGAACAATCTCTGGTCGATGGAACAATGTAGGCAAGGGAAGTCGGCAAAATGGATCCGTAACTTCTGGAAAAAAATTGGCCTTGAGGGATGGGCACGGGGGTCCTAGTCTCAAAACCGTTGGCTGTTGGTGGACTGCTCGATCTGCTCTCGCATGCTGATCGGGGGACAAACTAGGAACGATTCCTTCGGGGGCCTTTCCCGCGCGTCGAACAAACAACTCAAAACTTGTACGGACAAGGGGAATTCGACTGTTCAATTAAAACAAAGCATTGCGATGGTCCCAACGGATGTTCACGCATTGTGATTTTTGCCCAGTGCTCTGAATGTCAATGTGAAGAAATTCAACCAAGTGCGGGTAAACGACAGGAGTAACTATGACTCTCTTAAGGTAGACAAATGTCTCGTCATCTAATTAGTGACGCACATGAATGGATTAACAAGATTTCCAATTTCCCTGTCTACTATCCAGCGAAACCACAGCTAAGGAAACGGGCTTGGCAGAATCAGCGGGGAAAGAAGACCCTGCTGAGCTAAACTCTACTCCGACTTTGTGAAATGACTTGAGAGGTGTAGTATAAGTGGGAGCCGAAAGGCGAAAGTGAAATACCACTACTTTTAACGTTATTTTACTTATTCTGTGAATCGGAAGCGGGGCACTGCCCCTCTTTTTGTACCCAAGGCTCGCTCTGCCAGTCGATCCGGGTGGAAGACATTGTCAAGTGGGAAGTTTGGTTGGGGCAGCACATCTTTTAAAAGATAATATTGGTTTTCTAAGATGAGCACAACGTGAATAAAAATATTATGTGGAACAAATGGGTAAAAGCTCGTTTGATTCTGATTACCAGTACGAATACGAACCATGAAAGCGTGGCCTAACAATCTTTTAGACCTTCGAAATTCAAAGCTAGAGGTGTCAGAAAAGTTACCACAGGGATAACTGCTTGTGGCAGCCAAGCGTTCATAGCGACATTGCTTTTTTATTCTTCGATGTCGGCTCTTCCTATCATTGTGAAGCAGAATTCACCAAGTGTTGGACTGTTCACCCACCAATAGGGAACATGAGCTGGGTTTAGACCATCGTGAGACAGGTTAGTTTTACCCTACTTATGACAGTATCGCGGTAGTAATTCAACCTAGTACGAGAGAAATTGTTGATTCACACAATTGATCATCGCGGTTGGTTGAAAAGCCAGTGGCGTGAAGCTACACCAAGGCACCGTGGCACCGAGGCACAATGGCACCGTGAACCAAGGTACTGTGGCATGAAGGCACCATGGCACCGGGCAGCAAGGCACTGTGGCACCATGGCACGAAGGCACTGTGACACCATGGCACAAAGGCACCATGGCTCTATGTCACCAAGGCACCGTGGCGCCAAGGCAACAACGCATCGTGGCACCGTGACACCAAGGCACCGTGGCACCGTGACACCATGGCACCAAGGCACCGTGGGGCACCAAGGCACCTTGGCACCGTGGCACCATAGCACCAAGGCACCATGTCACCATGGCACCAAGGCACCACCGTGCCAAAATCAAAAGAGCGTAAACCTACGTTCGATCATCCTAATATTTTCCTGACGTTTATCTATCGTCCTCACCGTTGCATACTCAATTTTTTACATATCCGCTCTAATTATTTATTTTAAATATATTTCAATGTTACCTCATATGTTGTGACGGTTTTCTTAATTTTCCATCGCCTTTTTCCCAAATTTTTATTTAAAATCCTTAGATTTAAATATTTTATATCTTTACGTTATTCGTACAGATATGCACTCTATTGTTGGTTTAAGGTTACTTCATTCTGATATGCATATTTTGGGGTTGTTACTGATTTGTTGTATTCTGGGCGATTTTCCTAATGTCCCCACGTTATTTTTATATTTTTTATTTAATATTCTTAAATTTAAATATTTTATACCGTTACGTTATACGTACAAATATGCACTCGATTGTTGGTTTAAGGTTAGTTCATGCGCTGGAAATATTTTCCTAATGTTTTTATATTTTTATAAATATTTTTTCTATTTTTGATTTATTTTTACTTAGTTTTTGAATTTTCATAAATGATATTTGAAAAAAATATTTTCTTAATGAATCCGCGGCGAGTGCCGGCGGCCGACGTGGGCGGCGCCCGTGCATAAGCCTCGGCGTTCCTTCATCTCCTCTGTCCCTCCAAGGGCGGACTATCATGTTAAGCGGGACTTGCTTCAGCCTTGCAACGTCCGCATGGGCAGCAACGCCCGATATATATTGTTGGGCGTTGGGGCCGGTGCTGGGCGTGCATCGACAAAACATTTGGACGCATGACGCGTGAGTTGTGTTTGGTATGTGCGGTTAGGTTGGATCCCTGCTCGAGCAACAACGTCCTGACCTGCATTCTATCTCAGTCGTGTGGCAAGCGCAATTTAGGTTTGCTCGAAGTCAGTTTCCTGTTCTGCATACCTAATTCCCAGGCATTATCAAATTTTATCAATCGTCTTTCACCCCTCGCATTTCGTGCGCGGGGTGAATCGAAAGGTCGCCCTCGTGTACCACGCCTTGCTCGCTTCATGGTGTGATGTCGTGGTCCATAAACGGCGGTCAGGATTCTCGGATACGGTAGATGCAGTGGGCATGGGGTCTTCAGCGACTCCTAACTGCCCTGTACGATGCTCCTTGCAAACGACGGTCGTGCTCGCCTTGAACTCGTCTGCGCCCTCACGGGCCGGCGTCGATGAGGAATGCTACCTGGTTGATCCTGCATGTAGTCATATGCTTGTCTCGATGATTAAGCTATGCATGTATAAGTATGAACAAATTCAGACTGTGAACCTGTGAATGACTCATTAAATCAGTTATAGTTTGTTTGATGGTATCTAATACTCGGATAACCGTAGTAATTCTAGAGCTACTACGTGCAACAAACCCCGACGTCTAGAAGGGATACATTTATTAGATAAAAGTTTGATACGGGCTCTGCCCATTGCTGCGATTATTCATGATAACTCGACGGATCGCACGACCATCATGCCGGTGATGCATCATTCAAATTTCTGCCCTATCTAGTTTCGATGGTAGGATAGTAGCCTACCATGGTGGTAACGGGTGACGGAGAATTAGGGTTCGATTCCAGAGAAGGAGCCTGAGAAACGGCTACCACATCTAAGGAAGGCAGCAGACGCGCAAATTACCCAATCCTGACATGGGAGGTAGTGACAATAAATAACAATACCGGGCTCAATGAGTCTGGTAATTGGAATGAGTACAATGTAAATCCCTTAACAAGGATCCATTGGAGGGAAAGTCTGGTGCCAGCAGCCGCGGTAATTCCTTCTCCAATAGCGTATATTTAAGTTGTTGCAAATAAAAAGCTCGTAGTTGGACTTTGGGATTGGCCGGCCGGTCCGCCTATGGTGTGCACCGATCGTCTCGTCGCTTCTGTCGGCGATGCGCTCCTGGCCTTAACTGCCGGGTCGTGCCTTCGGCACTGTTACTTTGAAGAAATTAGAGTGCTCAAAGCAAGCCTACGCTCTGTATACATTAGCATGGGATAACATTATAGGATTTCGATCCTATTACGTTGGCCTTTGGGATCGGAGTAATAATTAACATGGACAGTCGGGGGCATTCATATTTCATAGTCAGAAGAGAAATTATTGGATTTATGAAATACGAACAACTGCAAAAGCATTTTCCAAGGATGTTTTCATTAATCAAGAACGAAAGTTGGGGGCTCGAAGACAATCAAATACCGTCCTAGTCTCAACCATAAATGATACCGATCAGGGATCAGCGGATGTTGCTTTTAGGACTCTGCCGGTACCTTATGAGAAATCAAAGTTTTTGGGTTCCGGGGAGAGCATGGTCGCAAGGCTAAAACTTAAAGGAATTGACGGAAGGGCACCACT